>JAPKLY010000313.1:0-24765 GCA_026898435.1 Prunella vulgaris
GTTTCATGTAATACTATGTTATTATATGAAAAAAATAATTACTTCTATAAAAATAAATAAATATTTATGAATAGTCAATATTTGTTCTTATAGTAACACATATTTTGCTCTTGCATTATGTGAAAAATTATTTATTCTATAAAAATAAATGAATATGTATACAATAAGAACATTTTATAAGATAGCAACACACATTTTCTCTAATAGTAACACACATTGTGTTACTATATGAGCAAATGTGTATTACGTACTATATGGGCAAAAATATAGTTTTATGAGAATAAATATGTGTTTCTTAATTTATTCGTCATCCCTTTAGATCTAGGTATATTGTTTCATGTAATAAATATGTTATTATATAAAAAAATATAATTATTCCAAGAAAATTAAATAAATATTTGTGAATAATTAATATTTGTTCTTATAGTAACATACATTTTGGTCTTGCATTATGTGAAAAGTTATTTATTCTATAAAAATAAATAAATATATGTAAAATAACAATATTTTATAAGATAGTAACACATATTTGCTTTAATAGTAACACACATTTGCCTCTCAATTTGTGTTACTATATGTGCAAATGTGTGTTGTTGATAGAATTTACTAATCGGTGTATTTATGTGGCTCTTATATCGTATTAATTCTACCAAACAATAACCCAAGATTATGTTCTTGAGTGTTCTTGAGAGGGTAATGTAGAGAGAGAAAATGAGAGCTTAGAGAGAGAAAGTAAAATGTGTTATGATTGGATTAATTGTGTAATAGTTACAAGAGAGACCTATTTATATGTGCGCGAGTGTGAGGTAGCACCTTACGAGCCTACTTGGCTTCCGGTGTTGACGAAGGTTCGTAACCTTCGCCTTGACCCCTCACAATGCGCACTTTACCAAGTCCTTATCTACTACATATCTATTCTCCCTATTTATACATCTGATACTTGGGTTCTCGGGCCGGGCGAGCTACCCGGCGAGCTCCTTTGTCTTGTGCGGTTTTTAGGGATGGTGCAGTGGCGGACTTCGGCGAGGTCTCCCTGGACGGGGCGAGCTTCCTCTTGAGAGGGGTAGCTCGGCCATAGTCTTCCTCTCTTGGTACCTCTAACCTTGGGTCTCGACCTGCTGGGAGCTCAGGCGAGGTCCTTGGCGAGCTCCCGAGGCGAGCTTATGGGCGAGCTTCCATTCTTACATGGCGAACCTCTCCATGCTTACCTCGGCCGAGGTTAGTAACCTGGTTCTCCAGGTTGGCCAACTTTGACGAGGTTGGCCAACCCTGACGAGGTACCCTGACTAGGTACCCCGACGAGGTACCCTGACGAGGTACCCTGACGAGCTTCTCCATGTTGGCTAGCTCCGTGTTGGCTAGCTCCTCCGTGTTGGCTAGCTCCGTGTTGGCTAGCTTCTCCGTGTTGGCTAGCTCCCCCATGTTGGCTAGCTCCTCCATGTTAGCTAGCTCCTCCGTGTTGGCTAGCTCCCCCGTGTTGGCTAGCTCCCCCATGTTGGCTAACTCCATGTTGGCTAACTCCTCCATGTTGGCTAGCTCCTCCGTGTTGGCTAGCTTCTTCATCATTTATTCTCGTAATTCTTTACCAGTAGTTTGCTTTAGTTCGCCTATCAAAATTTGCTCTCCAGCTCTCTCACATCATGATATTTCTAATGTGTGGGCGAGCTGATTTATTTCTGTGGACGAAGGCTCGAGCGTTGGTGAACTATTTCTTGGTAAGGTGCCGAGCTTGCAACCAAGCTTCATTGTGGCGGTTTGATCTGCCTTTCGCTCTGTCTTCTTCTTTGTGCTTATATTTTCTTGCGTTCATGCATAGATGCATCAAGTGTGGCTTCGCAGGATTCTATAACCGTGTAACGAATACATAGAAGGTCGCTACAGGCCTCATTAAAAACCTAGCCGTAAACCACCCTTGTGGATAAATCGGTCGTAGGGAAAAAAGAGTACCGTGCAATCCTTTCAGATACCCGTAGGTTATTTGAATCTCTACGTTCATTGCTCCATTCGTGCGGGTTGAGTGAGCACTGGCTTCTTGTGTTTCTTCATACCTGCAAGTAGATACATGTGAAAAATAGTTTGCATCCAATATTTCTTTATACCAGGAACATTCAATGTATAGTTGAGATGTCACCGTTCACTCCGGTTGAGGGATAGATTATTCCTACCGTTGGTGAATGTGCCCCCAACTGTTTATATTTTTGGCATGTTATTGTCTTTTACTAGCTCGTTTACATATTTTTTGGGTACTCAATTGTTCGTCTTACTCTACTTTTGAGAAGCGAATCGTCAGTTTTACGTCACTTAGGACTACGAATTGTACCTCTGTTTTAGTAGTACGTATTCTTCGTCTTACGCCACTTAGGGCCGCGAATCGCTCATCTTAAACCACTTGGGGTAGCGAGTTATACTTTATTTAATTCACGTTGGGCAATTGGGTTTCTTGAACCTTGTCTTAGACGTTTTTCGTCTTTTTCGCAAATTTTTCTAACTTAAGGCAGTTGGTGCTTGGTAACTCCTTAGGAAGGGTACCTTCGTGACCTTGGGCACTTTGGCCTTTGCCTACGAGCGTTTAGATTATAACGTTTGGGACCTTGGTCCTTGCGTATTGCGAACCTTCGAACAGTTTGGATGTCTAGCGAACCTTTGAAGAGTTGGAAATTTTCGCGAGGTTGGGAGACCTTCGCGAGGTTGGGCACCATTGCGAACCTTTGAAGAGTTGGAAATTTTCGCGAGGTTGGGGGACCTTCGCGAGGTTGGGCACCTTCGCGAACCTTCGAAGAGTTGGAAATTTTCGCGAGGTTGGGAGACCTTCGCGAGGTTGGGCACCTTCACGAACCTTCGAAGAGTTGGAAATTTTCGTGAGGTTGGGAGACCTTCGCGAGGTTGGGCACCTTCGCGAACCTTCGATGCGAACCTTCGCGAGGTAGGGGGACCTTCACGAACCTTCGAAGCGAACCTTCGATGCGAACCTTCGGCTAGTCTATTACAGAATCCTAGTCTATTGATAAAACTTTTTCAGGTCGGCCGCACTCCAGGTGTACGACGAAGCGTTGCCTTCTGCGTCTTCGAGGTCGTAGGTACCATTCGGCCAGGCTGCGGTAACCCGGAACGGTCCTTCCCAGTTTGACCCGAACACACCGGGTGGGGCCATCAGTTTCTTTTTTAGCACCATGTCTCCGACCCTGAATTTTTTGTCTCGGACCTGTGAATTGTAGTACTTCTCTGCTCTACGCTTGTAGGCGGCGTTCTTCATTTCAGATGAAGCCCTGGTCTCTTCGATCAGATCTTTCTCTACTGTCAAAGCTTCGTCATTCTTTTCTTCGTCATATTCTACCACCTTCCAAGTCTTGTTTTGGACTTCGACCGGGACTATGGCATCAGTTCCGAAGGCTAGGGCAAACGGGGTCTCTCCGGTGCTGGCTCAATATGATGTTCTGTAAGACCACAGGACCTCCGGGAGTTCGTCTGCCTAGCTCCCTTTCTTTTCCTCGAGGTGGAGCTTCAATATGTGTTTTAGAATTTTGTTCACCACCTCGACCTGGCCGTTCGACTGTGGGTGGTAAGGAATTGAGTAGTGCTTCCTGATGTTCCATGAACTGCAGAAGTCTCTCAACTTTTGACCGTCGAACTGTCTTCCATTATCTGTGATGATCGACTACGGAAGTCCGAACCTGCAGATCAGGTTCTTCCATATGAAGCCGATCATCTTTTCTTGCGTTCTTGTTGTGAGAGCTTCGGCCTCAGCCCACTTAGTGTAGTAGTCTACTGCTACAACAACAAACTTTACACCGCCTCTACCAGGTGGAAATAGGCCGATCAAGTCGATACCCCATTTCGCGAAAGGTCATGGGCTGAAAACCGACTTCAGCTGGTTGGCTGGGGAGTGGATATTAGGTGCAAAAAGTTCACACTTTCGGCACCTCCGTGCGAAGCTAATGGCATCCTTGCGAAGACTGGGCCAGTAGTACCCTTGCCTGATCGTCTTGTATGCCAAAGCTTGCCCCCAAGCATGACTTTCGCAAATTCCTTCGTGGATTTCTTCTAACACCTCGAACCCCTGTTTTTTAGTTAGTCACTTGAGTAGGGGTAGAGAGAACCCACGTTTGTAGAGTTGGCCATCCAGCAGCGTATATCTGGCAGCTTGCTTTACTAGCCGACTAGCTTCCCAGGTATTTTCGGGGATTGTTTCGTCCTTTAAGTATTTTTGGATCGGAGTGCACCAATCTTCACCATCTTCGCTGTCCTCCTGCCCCCCACTCGAGGTCTGATTTACTTTGTAATCGGACGTCGAGGGTTTTTTCAGCGTGGCGATTACAACCTCCGTGAATTCAGCTTCGCTGTTACTGGTAGCTAGTCGGGCTAGGGCATCTGCTTGCGTATTTTCCAGCCGTGGTATCTGATTGATGTAAACCTGTGTAAATATCGAGATCAGATGCGCGGCTATCTTCTGGTAGGTCATCATCTGCTGATCTTTTACCTCATACTCCCCCCGGACTTGGGATATTATTAGCTGGGAATCTCCAAAAACTTGAAGATTGGTTGCCCCCACAGCTAATGATAATCTAAGTCCAGCTATCGAAGCTTCATACTCCACCTCATTGTTGGTTGCTCGGAAGTCGAACCGGATTGCGGAGGTGAAGACTTGTCTGTCCGGGCTGATCAGGACTACATCGGCGCCTGTTGCTGTGCAGGTCGATGATCCGTCTACGTAGAGGTGCCACATAACTATGCTCCCCCTCGTCGGATCTTATGGGAAAGTTAGCTCGATGATAAAGTCGGCGAGCGCTTGTCCCTTGATCGCTGTTCGGGGTGCGTAGGTTATACCGTATTGGCTAATCTCTAGTGACCATTTCAGCAGATGTCCGGCGGTGTCTGGGCATTGTAGTATTTGACGTAGTGGGAATGTCGTCAACACCTCTACCAGGTGGTCAAAGAAGTAAAGCCTCAATTTTCTAACACTCATCACCAGTGCATAAGCCAGCTTCTCCTTTGGGGTGTACCGCAACTCAGCTAAATGTAAGACTTGGCTTACGTAGTACACTGGTAGGTGTGTTTTCGCCTCTTCCTGGACAGGGACAGAGCTAATGGCCACCTCCGATGCAGCTAGGTACATGTATAGCTTTTCACCGGGTATTGGCTTTGACAGGACCTGCGTATCTGCCAGGTATGCCTTAATATCTTCGAAGGCTCGTTGGCATTCACTCGTCCACACGAAGTGTTTGTTGAGGTGTAGCTTGTTGGCCTTGGCCGCTTCTTTGTACCTCCGTGTGTTTGCTTTGATTACCTCGAAGAATGGACGATTTCGGTCGCCAGACCTGGAGATGAATCTGTTCAGGGCTGCCATGCACCCTGTCAACCTTTAAATTTTTTGCACAAAATCGGGCACGCCCATCTCGATTATGCATTGGACCTGCGTCGGGTTGACCTCGATTCCTCGCTGACTCACCAGGTGCCCCAGGAACTTTTCGGAGTGTACGCCAAAGCTGGTCTTCTTAGGGTTCAACTTCATGTTATAGTGGCGCAGTATGTCGAAGGTCTGCTTTAGGTGGTCAAGGTGATCCTCCTTTCTCAGACTCTTGACAACTATGTCGTCCACGTACACCTCCATGGGCTCGTCAGTGTGTTGGTCGATCATTTTATTCACCAGCCTTTGGTAGGTAGCTCCGGCGTTGATGAGTCCGAACAGCATCCTTTCCCAGCAATACATGTTTTTGTTGGTGTAGAACGTCGTATGTTCCTGGTCATCTGGGTGCAGTGCTATCTGGTGATAGCCTGCAAAAGCATCCATGAATGTCATCATCTCATGGCCAGCGGTGCTATCTACAAGCTGATCAATGTGGGGTAGTGGGAAGTTGTCCTTCGGGCATGCCTTGTTCAGGTCCGTGAAGTCGATGCAGAGTCTCCATGTCCCTTTGTGTTTCTTCAGCAGGACGGGGTTCGCAACCCACTGCGGACATAAAGCTTCCTTGATCAGCTTGTTGTCCAGCAACTTCTCCACCTCGACGGTCAGAGCTGCGTATTTGTCCGGTCCATATTTTCTTCATTTTTGGCGTACGGATCTCCTCGTCGGATCTATGTTAAGTAGGTGGCAAGCATATTCCAACGGGATTCCCGTCATGTCTTCATGAGACCAGGCAAACACGTCCAAGTTGGACATCAGGAATAACTCCATCCTTGACCGGTACGGTTCAGGTAACTCAGAACCTATAAAAAGTTCTAAGTCCCTTTCCGGGTCCACCGGGAGTGTCGTCAGCTCTTCCATCGGGGTGGCTTTTCTTTTTTTATTTTTCCACCTTGGATCACTGATGAACTCATCCCACTCCTCTTGTGACATCTGTGCGGGTTCATGACCTAGGCGCGGTTCGAGGTCATCAGTTTGGTTCTCAACCTGGACAGGTTCCTCAGCTGTGAGTACCTCCGGGGGTTCGTTAGTTTGGAGAGGTTCTGTAACTTGGGGGGTTGGGTCAACATCCATTTGCACTGGTTCTTGACCTCCCGCAGGTCCCTTGTCCACCTCCATGGGCGCAGGTTGTGAGCCTTGCGCTGGTTCTTGCACTTGGCCAGTTTGAATTTCCTCCACTCCTTCCATGGGCGCAGGTCGTGCGACTTGCCCAGGTTCTGGTACTTGGTCAATTTGTGCCTCTTCCGGCTGATCGCCTACCTCCATCAACTCAGTTTCGACTGAGACGATATCTAGGATGTTTGGCTCGTCTGCTGAGGGGTGTCTTCCGTCTTCAAGCGTATGTACCTGCATTTTTTTTTAACAGCTTCCATCTTCTAGCTCGTCGAGTTCGTCGGGGGTGGTAGCTCGTCGAGCTCGCTGAGCTCGTCGGGGGTAGCTTGCCAAGTTCATCGGGGGTGGTAGCTTGTCGAGCTCGTCGGGGGTGGTAGCTCATCGAGCTCGTCAGGGGTGGTAGCTCGTCGAGCTTATCGGGGGTAGCTCGCCGAGTTCGTTGGGGGTGGTAGCTCATCGAGCTCATCGGGGGTAGCTCACCAAGCTCGTCGGGGTGGTAGCTCGTCGAGCTTGTCAAGGGTAGCTCGCCGAGTTCGTCGGGGGTGGTAGCTCGTCGAGCTCGTCGGGGGTAGCTCGCCGATCTCGTTGGGGGTGGTAGCTCATCGAGCTCATCGAGGGTAGCTCGCCGAGCTCGTCAGGGGTGGTAGCTCGTCGAGCTCATCGAGGGTAGCTCGCCGAGCTCATCGGGGGTAGCTCGCCGAGCTAGTCGGGGGTGGTAGCTCGTCTGGGTCGTTGGCGAGGTCCCTCAAAGCGGGGTTTAGCTCCTCCTGGGCCACCGAAATCTGGGGAAGTCGCGGAGCATTACTCTTCCGAGGAGCTGGGCGCGAGGTTTCCCCCTCGCCCTGGTCCTGGTTCTGGTCGTTGGTCCCCTTCCACCTTCGGGTAGTTGCTGAGGTTTGTTCCTTAGACATTTTAGGGTTTTGTAGGGGGGAGCTCGCTGAAGGTCGCCGAGGTTGGCGAGGTAGGCCACCGAGGTTAGCGAGGTAGGCCGTCGAGGTAGGTCGCCGAGGTTATGGTCTTCCAGCGAAGGTGCGCCTGCTTAGGTTTCCGTCTAGCTTTGTGTGTAACGAATTGTCCAAAATCTGGTTTATTCGTGTACACGTGTGCATTTGAAAACCTTTCGAGCAGATTTTGTGAATCCAGAAATCTGGGTTCTTGCCCGGAAATTCGGGTTTTCGTTCAAGAAGTGAAAATATATGTGTATCTCCAAGTGTTCTTGAGCTTTGTCAAGAACACCTTTAAATCTTCAAACAACTCTCACTTTTGCTCTTCAATTTTTTTCAAAATCGGAGGTTCGTGGCCCTTTCTCTAGCGCCAAATTATTGATAGAATTTACTAATCGGTGTATTTATGTGGCTCTTATATCGTATTAATTCTACCAAACAATAACCCAAGATTATATTCTTGAGTGTTCTTGAGAGGGTAATGTAGAGAGAGAAAATGAGAGCTTAGAGAGAGAAAGTAAAATGTGTTATGATTGGATTAATTGTGTAATAATTACAAGAGAGACCTATTTATATGTGCGTGAGTGTGAGGTAGCACCTTACGAGCCTACTTGGCTTCCGGTGTTGACGAAGGTTCGTAACCTTCGCCTTGACCCCTCACAATGCGCCCTTTACCAGGTCCTTATCTACTAGATATCTATTCTCCCTATTTATACATTTGATATTTGGGTTCTCGGGCCGGGCGAGCTACCCGGCGAGCTCCTTTGCCTTGTGCGGTTTTTAGGGATGGTGCAGTGGCGGACTTCGGCGAGGTCTCCCTGGACGGGGGCGATCTCCCTCTTGAGAGGGGTAGCTCGCCCATAGTCTTCCTCTCTTGGTACCTCTGACCTTCGGTCTCGACCTGCTGGGAGCTCGGGCGAGGTCCTTGGCGAGCTCCCGAGGCGAGCTTCTAGGCGAGCTTATGGGCGAGCTTCCATTCTTACATGGTGAACCTCTCCATGCTTACCTCAGCCGAGATTAGTAACTTGGTTCTCCAGGTTGGCCAACTTTGACGAGGTTGGCCAACCCTGACGAGGTACCCTGACGAGGTACCCCGATGAGGTACCCTGACGAGCTTCTCCATGTTGGCTAGCTCCTCCGTGTTGGCTAGCTCCTCCGTGTTGGCTAGCTCCCCCGTGTTGGCTAGCTCCATGTTGGCTAGCTCCTCCATGTTGGATAGATCCTCCGTGTTGGCTAGCTTCTTCATCATTTATTCTCGTAATCCTTTACCAGTAGTTTGCTTTAGTTCGCCTATCAACATGTGTTACAATTTATTTATTCTATAAAAATAAATAAATATATATAAAATAACAATATTTATAAGATAGTAACACATATTTGCTTTAATAGTAACACACATTTGTCTCTCAATTTGTATTACTATATGTTCAAATGTATGTTACTATATGAGCAAAATATATTTTTATGAGAATAACTATGTGTTTCTTAATTTATTCATCATCCCTTTAAATCTAGGTATATTGTTTCATTTAATACATATGTTATTATATTAAAAAAATAATTATTTCTATAAAAATAAATAAATATTTATGAATAATCAATATTTATTTTTAAAGTAACACACATTTTGCTCTTGTATTATGTGAAAAATGATTTATTCTATAAAACAAATGAATATATATAAAATAACAACATTTTATGAGATAGTAACACATATTTAATCTATTAGTAACATATATTTGTTCTCCAAGTTGTGTTACTATATGGACAAATATATGTTACTATATAAGTAAATGTGTGTTATTATACTAACATAAATTGAGCGCAAATTTTTTAATTTATTATATAATATTATTTAATTTATTTTTAAATTTATAATAGTTAAAAAATAATCATAAAACTAAAATTTCCAACTAACTCATGCAAAATATCAATTGGGTTGGGCCTGTTTGTATTGGGGGTGGGGAATGGGGCACTACAAGAAAAATGATGTTATACAACGCTGGAAAGACAACGGTTCCGCTAAAAATCGTTGTCTAAAGTAAAAAACATGTTGCCTAAAGAAGAACTGTTGTCTTTTTCAGAAGGATTTTGATGATAGACAACGGTTATGGTCAGACATTGTCTAAACCACAAAAGACGCGTTGTAGAAAGTAACTTACTACAACATTTTTAAACTGTTGTATATATATGTTGTATATAAGTGGTTTTCAGGAAAATTTGCTAAATGACAACGGTTTCAAACCGTTGTATATGTTCGTAAAAATAGCGTTGTAGAAAGTGCCTTACGACAACAGTTTTGAACCGTTGTATATCTATGTTGTATATCAGTAAAATAACTTATAGACAATGGTTAATTAACCGTTGTATATAACCATAAAAGTGATGTATTAAAAAGTATGATACTACAACGGTTTTCTAAATGTTGTATATCTCTATAATATGGTGTAGTATAAAATTATTTACCATAACAGTGGATGACCGTTGTAGTAACATGATATTTCATCAATTGTACATTTAACACTTTATATTTCTTAAACAACAAAACTTAATTGGGTATTATTATAACTTAAACAACAAAACTTTATATTTCTTCTTCTTCACTTAAACAACAAAACTTAATTGGGTCTTTCTATGGTCAGGAAGGTTTCGCCCTTCCTAACGTCAGTAAATCCCCTGAATATCGTTGGATTTATGATCCAACGTATAATATTATTTTGAAGAGATTGCACTTTGCATTAGGGCAATTGCACTATGCATAAGGCGATCGCACTTTTAAAAAAATTAATTAAATTATTAAATAAAATTAAAATTACTAAATTAACCTTTTAATTAAAAAATTCTAATATGTTAGTATATTTTAATAAAATTAAAAAAAAAATTCTTCAAAATTCGTTATTACACCCAAAGAACCATAATCCCCAATTCACACCCAATTGAAATCGCCGACTTTTGATACTGTGACTGGGGTCGACTTCTGTCGGCTGTGGTGAACAGAGGTCGAACCGATCGATGTCAAGAGACGGCTGTCAGTGTGGTGTCGCATCTCCTGTGAAAGGACGGTTGAAGGCAGAGGAGCAGTTTCAAGGCGACGAAGCTGGGAAGCTTTGAGAACAAGGGTACCGGCTTCGAACGCCGGTGTGACAATTGGCGATTGGAGCTTCGATTAACAGTGACTATTCTGGCGCTGTGTTTGCGGTGGTCCAACACATACGCCGCCCCTCCCTCTGGTCCAGCACACAATCCAAACGGTGAGTCTTGTCGGACCCTAGTTCCACTTCCCATTCCACCCAAATA
Source organism: Prunella vulgaris (assembly GCA_026898435.1). Lineage (NCBI taxonomy): Eukaryota > Viridiplantae > Streptophyta > Magnoliopsida > Lamiales > Lamiaceae > Prunella > Prunella vulgaris. Next base: position 10,756 of record JAPKLY010000313.1, read on the forward strand.
AGTTCTGATTCCTCCCAATTCGTAGGTAACTTTAAATTTTATTTAAGTTTCGTTTCATTCTTTTTCAAATTCAATATGTTTGCCTAGAAGATTTAATTTATCCAATTATATTTTCAATGAAGAAGCAGGTGTTGGGAGGTTAGGGACGATTCTGTTGAAGAATACTCTGAATTCAGGTATGTGTTTGGTGAAAGTATTTTGTTAGTGAATCAAATTGTAATCGCTATTAAGATATCAATATAATTTTAGTTTTTTTTTAATATGTGTATCTTATCCATGCATGACCTTTTACCCCATACATGATACAAAAATTGATTCATCAGCTCTGATAATATGTCACTCCACTTACTGTCAGGGTTCACCGTGCTGGACCCCGAAAGAAAATATACTTCAAGCCAGATGATGTAAAAGCAGCAATTGTTACTTGTGGAGGCCTTTGTCCTGGCCTCAATGATGTCATACGACAGGTATTTTTGGAAATTAACAAGAATATTGTTAAAGTTAGTTACATCTAGATGTTTATGTTCTCTACTTTTCTATATAGACACATATTATAGCTTAAATTGCTAACATTTGTTTTAGTTGCAGAGGGGGATTGGTATTAGATATATTTTTCCTGTAAGACCTCTCCTAGCAGAGAGGACTCAAAAGATGACTTCAAGAACTATAATATATTAATATAAGATAAATTTGGGTATGCTAGAGAGTAGATATACTGTGACTTTAATGCAATTTTAAAAGTGTTTTCATGAATGGCTGCTTTTTATTTAACTTTGACAATTCTTTGTAATTGTTGTAGATAGTCATCACCCTTGAGATTTATGGTGTCAAAAAGATTATTGGAATTCCTTTTGGTTATTGTGGATTTTCTGACAGTAGCTTGCCGAGATGCCTGTGAGTATATTTTGCAAGGGTTGTAAAGTTTTCTTACTTGATGTTTCATCACTTTGGCTTTGGTTCAATGCACTCTAACGTTTCTCATTGGGCTAAGTTTGTAGCAAATTAAAATTTATGATGATAATGTACAACTATTTATATGTTTCATAAATCTCTTTATCATAAATAATTTACCATGAAGATTCCTTAGAATTTCAGCACCTCTTAATCAAAATCCTCAACACAATAATCGTCAAGTACACTCATTTTGCATTTCGTAATGCCAAATATTAGTTTTACAAATAATTTGGTATGCAGTGTACTTGGTCATTGGATTGTAGAATGCAACATGGTAGCTCCTATGCATCACCCTCTCTTGTCCAACTTAGGCAGTAATCGTTAACTTGACACATATTCAACAATTTGGCATGCTTTTTTAATGGTATTTTATGATCACAAATCTTTCCTTAAAAAAAATTGGCAGAATATGACACCAGGCTCCTATAAACTTTTTTTTTCCAAGGAACACTTGTAACTATTTCATGTTTGATCAAACCGAGTCTGCTTTCATATGTCATTTCAGCTCTCAAGGAAAGTGGTCCAAAATGTTCATCTGTCTGGAGGAAGTTTGTTGGGCATTTCACGTGGAGGACGTAAAGTTAGTGAAATTGTGGATAGTATGGAGGTGTATGCATCCTTGCGCTTGTCCCTTAATTTATTGGTTCCATCATACTTAGGCTTCACAATGCAACAGTTTTCTGTTTTCTGAATCAAGAATTGATTGCAGGAAAGAGGGATAAATATGCTCTTCGTTCTGGGTGGAAACGGTACGCATGCTGGTGCTAATGACATACATGAAGAGGTTTTGGGTTACTTGTATATTATGCATATTTAACATCCAAATCATGATTACTCTCATGCATGTGTATGAGTGTGCTTTACTCAGTAAGATTGTGCCATCCACCTCTAATGTAGTGATGAGCATTGAAGAAGGTGCACGAATGTTGAAGGTATACAGACATTTTTTTGGTTGTGGAACATGCATGAACAGTGATGGTAGTGGAATTTTTGTAAACGAATATGGTAGTACGTAACTGAAATGCTTTTTTATTATGTGGAAATACCTTTGGAGACTTTGTTAGGCAATGCATGGTTGTACTAATTGATATAATTAAGTTGATCATGATAGTCAAATGTTTATGGTAAATTTATTTTTATTATTTGATTTAGAATTTAGTTATTTATGTTGAAATGATTATAGACAACAACTTATATTTGTTGTTTGTTCGAACAAATTTATTTTAAATACAATGATCCGCATTAGATATTATTATAAATTTAATATATTTTTTAAAAATACAATGTTTGTAAGATATTGTAGAAAATAATTTAATACAACGGTCTATTATCGTTGTCTATCATTAAATTTTATTTTTATCATAAGTCAAGACAACTATTATTTTTTAATATACAACGGTTTTACGACGTAGTAAAAATAATGTAAAGACAACGTTTTAGAACCATAGTATATCTTGTGATTTTATTATAATTTTAAGCTACAACAACATTAATTTTGGTATATACGACGGTCATTAAATGTTGTATAAACAACTAAAGACAACGGTTGAAAACCATTGTATATAAATTTATTTTATGCTATAACTACGTTTAATATGTACAAAGACAACGGTCGATAAAACATTGTAAAAATATAAAGACAACGGTCGATAACTGTTGTCTATCAATACAGTTTAAAATACAACAACGTTTAATTTATAAAAAGACAACGGTCAATAACCGTTGTTGTCTATCAAGATTTATTATGATTTTACAACAACTTTTTTTTGAAATACAACGGTTTATGACCGTTGTATAAAAATATAAACCACAACGGTCCAAAACCGTTGTCTACCCATTGTTTAACGGTTGTAGATGGGACCGTTGTAATAGGTATGTGCGTATAGACAATGGTCAGTGACCGTTGTAATACATAATAAAGACAACGGTCATAAACCGTTGTCTATACTCACCTACCTACTACAACAGGCCGATCTACAACGGTTTAGATTATGGAAAGACAACGGTTTTGAACCCTTGTCTTTCAATGATTTTCTTGTAGTGGGGGTTACGTGAATGAATTTACATTTGTATATACCTGGGAGTAGCGCGGGCGCGCCTATGGGGGTTGCTCGTGATTTTATTATATATTTTAATCTATATTTAAGTAATTTCTACCATATAAATTTCTATATAAATTTTTGTCTACATATATATATATTGATCATTATTAATTACTACCTCCATCCCACAAAAATTTGCATACTTTCCTTTTTAGTTTGTCCCACAAAAGTTTGCGTACTCCCAAAATAGAAATATTCTTTTAAATCTACACCTTTAAAATCTTTACCTCACAATCTCCACCATACACATTCTACTCATTACATTTTTTCTTAAAATCTGTGCCAAGAAAGTACCGCAAACTTTCCTGGAACGGAGGTAGTATATATTAGCAGGAGATATTATCAATCCATATATATAGAGCAAGGACAAAACCCCTCAATGTAGGGGAAACTTCAAATAAACTTATAAAATTATATATATAATTCTTTCTACGTTAAAATATTTTGATCTATATATACATCACGACTTTCATTTAAATCAATTCATATAGTCGGGCCATTTACAATAAAAAACAAGAAACAATATTTTTTTTCCATAAAATTTATTATAAATATTATTGTTTCAAAAAATAGCACAACCTACCTTAATTTAAAACATTGCTATTAATTTACTGAAATTAAAGATATATACTGGTGATATTGGAATTTCAACAAGTAATGCATGTTGAATGGACGATTGTCCGAGTTTTAGGTAGAGATGTTAAACGGACTGGCCCTAACCCTACAAGGTCAGCTCTACAGGGCTCCGGGCTTAAACGGTCCCGGACCTTAGCGGTTCATCCTTAACGGGCCGCTATATGCTCGGACCTAACCCTAACCCTAGCGGTTCGCGGGCTAAACAGGTCACTAACGGGCTCGGGGTAAAATTTTTTTACAAATTTAAAATTTAATATAAAATAGAACTAATGATTTAATAACTAAAGTTCACATATAAAAGTTTTGAATTAATTGAGATCTAACTTATTTACTTATTTTCTATTTTATTATGTAGTTAAGTTATTAGTTAATAATGAATTAATAATTAATAATTAATAAAATTTAATTAATAAAGTTTACAATTACGTAACACAAGTGAGGAGAAATCAGACCAGCCCACAGCCACAGTACACAGGCCCACGGCCCACTCCTCCACAGCCCACAATCACTTTCCAATTTAATTAACTTATATTATATATTAATTATTTAATTTAATTAAAAAAACCGGGCTATCGGGCCAGCCCGGTTAACCGGCGGGCTAGCCCGTTTAGCCCGCGGGCTAACCGGTCCAGGCCAAAAGGACCCGGTTTTATACGGGCCGCCATATGCTCGGACCTAACCCTGTAAAAAACAGGGTTAAATGGGCCGGCCCGCCAGCTCGCGGCCCGTTTAACATCTCTAGTTTTAGGACATGTTGGCATGTTGTAGTAATACATAAATTAAGAAAGGAAACAAGTGGCCAGACACAAAGCCTGGAGAATTGCCGGCCTCCATCGTGCATCTCCAGTATCACCAAATCCCTGTTTCATAACACTAATATTTATAACCACTACCACCATCTCTCTCTCTCTCTCTCTCTCTCTCTCTCTCTCTCTCTCTCTGAACAAACATTAATTTAGTGATGTTCCCTAACCTACGTGACAACCTTGATTTAATGTAATTTAGAAGAAATTAACATTTTGATTTAATTATATGACCTTGGTTTCTCGGGACTTCATTAAATTGCAATTAAAGGGGGAATTGGGATCTCGAAATGGATCCCCAAAATAATGGCAAATATTGCTCATTTTATTGCCAATCCAAGCAAAGTTGTATTTTTATACTATAATTCACATGCAACCTGCCACAGAATCCAAGGGATCGGACTCTTTAATATTTATGTATAATATATATATATATATATATATATATATACAATAAAAAGATCTATGAAATTTGTGGATATATATAAACATGAAATTAAAAAAAAAATTATAGTGAGAATTGCATACAGATTTACATTAATTATATAAATATTTTTATTCTTTATCTACAAAAACATTGTCTACATAAAAAATTATTTGTAGATTAAAAAAAATGCCTAATTAATGAGTTGAAAATTTTATCAAGAATTTGCAATCCCATTGCAAAAATATTTTTGTTGAAATTTTTTGTTAGGCAAATATTAATTATTTAGGTAATTTTTTATTTTCTTGTTGCGTATGTAATATTTGTGTATGTTAATTAATTGTACTGCACGTATCTATTGCATAATTAATAATATACGGTAGGATTATATAAGTACATAATAAAAATAATTAGTATTGAAAGATTAATATCATTCAATGAATATATAATTTCAGTAAAAATAATTAATATTATCATTCAAAAATACGTATTAACTGAGCAATGCAAATAATTAATGTATACAAGAATGTGCTATATGTATATTATATATATGTTACACGATATATTAAAACAATTAAATTTATTTAATGTTATGAAATTAAGTTTAAGTACTTTCGTGGAAAGTTTATATATTTAGTATTATTTAAGCATCTCCTATATACTTAATTTGAATGGCCCTTATCTTCTCGAGATCATCGATGTGTAGTTTTATATCAACATTATCTCGCATTACCTCAACCACTTCACACATTTAATAATACGACTTGATTTTAATGATAAACAAGAGAGAATTCCTAAAAAAAAAAAGAATTTTTAAGAAAAAAATGTACATGCATGGCCATTGACGAGTATGTTTGTTTTATGTTTTTTCCAACTCGAATTTGTGATTTAAAAAAAATCTCAAATGTTTATAAATTCAGAATTAATTAATTATCATATTTAACATAATATACACACACATATATACACTATGTACTTCACAACTTTAATAAAATTTCAGCATTCAAAGTTTTACAAATTTTAAAAGAATACATTTTTACTAATTTTAATTGAATAATTATTGCAATTTAACAGCTCAAAAAAAAATATTATTGCAATTTAAAATTTGGATGAAAAATTTAAGATAAAATTTATATTTTTAATAGAGTTATAATTTAAGTGATAACATTTAGCATTATCCAATTAACACCTTTCATCAGTTACATGCATTTCACTAATTAATTTAATAGAGTTATAATCAATTTTTTATCGATAAATATTAATTGTTAGTAATTATTAGTTAATTTATCGAGTGTCCACATTCAATAATATCATTTAAAATCTGTATTTACACAATATATACCAACTCAAGTTGAAAACTAGACAATTTTTTAATTAATGTATAACACAATGAGAAATGTAAGAGTGACATTGAGATATGATCATTTAATTGTAATTGTAAATGACCAAAAAAAAAATCTCTTCGAAAAAGACAGCTAAGTGTAAGGAATGAGTAACCATGACCACTGACCTAATTAATTAGCTAATGATAAATATTCCCTTAGATAAATAAATTGGGTAACAAAATCAACTTGCGTAAACATTATATTGAATAATAATTTTAGCACATTATTAATTAAGCATGACGATAAAATATATTATATATGTTCCATATTAATTATAATTAATTAACAGCTAGTTAATTATAAAAACTACTTGTTTTACTTTTAATTCTCCCTAGCTACTTTGAATCACTTTTTTAAATAAATAAAAATGATTATATAAATTGATTAATAAATCACTTGTAAACAAATTATTTTGTGACGTAGTCATCGATTTGAAATTAATTTGGCAAATTTTAACCATTTCCAATTTTCCTGTGTATAAATAATTTTTTTTTTTTAAATCACGATCAATTACGTACCAACATCCTTTAGAAAAATATTTTAAGTTGCAAAGAGATATACTTAATAGCCAACACAGACATACTGTAAGCACCTAATTAAGGCTAATTGATTTGACTTGTTTTCATGCTAGCATAATATAAAATATTATAAATCACACATATAATTAATTTTTATTTTTTTTATAATGTGGGTGGTGGCTGATCGATCTGAACCGTCCACGTAGAGGAATCGAACGGCGGAGATAGCCGTGGCGGGTAGCTGGTGGGCGACGTCACACGGTGGCTGCCGCTGAAGCAAGTGTACGTCTCGCGTGCGGCACCAAAAAACGACTTTTGATCGGCGAGAGCCATTAAGCATGACTTTTGTCCAAATAATTAAATCGTGTTTTGCAGTCGTAAGCATCGAGGTAGGGTTGTCATTATTAGGGGTGAGTCACGACTTTAATCAATTGTTTAATAGGCGGTAATGATATAATTAATTAACCAATGGGATTAAAATAATGATTGTGGATCACATGAAAGGATGCTTCTACTTCTCCTTAATTGGGTTGCCAAAATTTAATTTAAAGAGTACAAATTCTGTGTCAGAGAATCCCAGTGTTAATTATAAGCTTGTTTTCTTGTGATTATTTTGTTTCATGCATGAACATGGGCTATGTGTTCTCTAATAATTCCAAAATTTTAAGTTTTTTTTTTTTTTGGATGGACCACCACCAATATTTAAAATTAAAAAAAAAAGTATATCACTTTAAGGTAAAAGTGAAATTAAAAGTATAAGTGATATGATAGAAAAAGTGAAAAAATATAAATAATGTGATAGAGAAAATTGAAAAAGTTGTGGAAATAGTGTACAAAGTATTGAAAATAATAATAAATAAGTGAATAGTAGTTTCCAGAAAAGGTAAAAAAAACAAATGAGTAACATATAGTGGGACGGACGAAAATGACAAAATGAGCAACTTATAGTGGGACAGAGGGAGTACTATTTTTCAAAGATATTCTATTTGTTCATATCTGACCTCATAATATCTCGTAATATCTTCGACATATTACATCAAATCACGTTTAAATATCTGAGCGTATATATATATATATCTTATCTTAATATTATATAAAGACGAAATTATGAAATCAACGAGAATGCACGATTTCAAAATTCCTCTATTATCATTAACTCTGGCATTAAGAATTAATCTCGACCTTATAATTTAAGTATTTTAATCTTGACTGTACATTTTAATATTTTATAAATGTATATATATATATATATATATATATATATATTATATAAATCTTATAAATATATTCATAATATCAAATCCTATATCTAATTTTTAATCTCAACCGTTCATCTTAATTTCTATACTTCTATAAATTTCAACTCCATAAACGTTAATATTCTCATCTTTTAACCTTATTTTTTCGTGCGTCTCTTGTTCTTCTTATTTCTCTTCTAATGTTATATTTATCGTACTAATATTCAAATTATTTATTTATCTTTTTTTTTTAGGTTCATATTTCACATCTAATAATCAGGTGAAATAATATTTTTTTTCTAAAGCTACATAACTTCTGTGGTTCTCTTTTGAAGGTAATGTTTAATTGTTACAATTGCAGATCTATTTGATTTAAAAATTTGATGTTTGAATTGCATATTTATTCTAGAACATAATATTGTGTATGCTATATGCCTGTATACATATTTTTAATTACTTATGAATAATGCTACATCGAAATCCTTCTAAACTGAATTTTGATTTAGAGCATAATCACGTTTAGTTTTGAATCTTGATTTTGGGCATAATTATATTTAGTTTTTATCCATTTTCTTTATTTGTATATGCTTGAATTAATTTATTTGTATATCACATTTTTTTATTTAATTTAGTTTTGGATCTTTATTTGTTTACAAGTCTTAATTTCACGTTTATTTTATTTGTATATCACGTTAAGTTTAGGGCATAAAGGTTCATGTTTAGTTTTCAATATATCAGAGACAATTTCATATAATTTAATTTTAAGTAAGATGATTTTATATATAATTTTATGTAAGATGATTTTATATTTTAATCTTTATACTATAAAAAGATGAATTTATGAAATCAATTAGAATGTTCGATTTTGAAATTTTTGTATTCCCATTAACTCTGGCATAAAGAATTAATCTCGACCTTATATTATAAGTGTTTTAATCTTGACCATATATTTTAATATTATATATATCTTATATAAATCTTATGAATATATTAATAATATCAAATCTTATATCTAATTATTTAATCTCAAACGTTCATCTTAATTTCGATATTTCTATAAATTAAACTCTATAAAAAAAATTATCTTTTAACCTTATTTCTTTGTGCGTCTACCGTCTCTTCTTATTTTTCTTCTCATGTTCTTATTTATCTCATTTTGACATTTGAATTGTTTATTTTTCTTTTTATATTCGAATTGTTTTGTAGGTTCATATCTTACATCTTATAATTTGGTGAAATAATTTTTTTTCTATTGATACATAATTTTCTGTGGTTTTCTTTGGAGGTTATAATGTTTAATTGCTACAATTGCAGATCTATTTGATTTTGAATTTTGAATTATTTATTTGTCTTTTTAATATTCTTTTTTTTCATGTTTTTAATTTTCTGATACTATTTATTAATTTTTTTATGTTCAATTTTAATTACAGATTCGCATTAAAATCATTGTATTTGCGTCATACATACATTAATTTATTTATAATTCTATGAAAAAGATGTTCTAGAGCATAATATTGTGTATGTGTTGTGCATGTGTAAATTATTGATACACATATGTTAGATTCAAAAAAATCATATATATATATATATATATATACATATAAACTATATAAATCATTAATACACGTATATGTAAATTCAAGAAACCGCAACAAAATAAATTATATAAAATATTATGTTCTTGATTATTTTAATAATGAGTAGATATTATGTGAAAGTGGTTCATATCTGGTTCATGATATGAACCACTTTTTAACAAGGCAAAAAAATAAATGTATATATATAAACCTTGTATCATAAAGTGATTTATATCATGAAAATTATTTATATAATACTTTGCCTTTAATAATATATTTTTCGATGTGTTCTTGATTCTTTTTTAACATACCTATATAATAATAAAATTTTATATTATAAAATATTATGTTCTTGGTTTTTTAATAATATATTTTGATATGTTTTTAATTTTCTTTTAACATATATACTTATATAATAATAAAATTATAATTCAAATCTTACATACTTACGTAAATGTTTGCACATTCATATTTTAATTATTATGTGAATAAGATCACCTCAAATTATATATGTATAGATTTATATTATCGAATAAATATATATTAGATATATTATAAATATATATATATATATATATATCATTGATACACATATATGTTAAATTCAAGAAATCAAAATTTATTGATTCACCTTTTTATATAAATTCAGTTGATGTATACCCAAGCCTATTTTTACACACGAACAATTGTATGTTGCAATTTCGAGAGTAAAAAGTAAAAAAATATTAAAAATTATTTGTCTCGACAGCGAAGAAAACCAAGGAAGTATATAACAAATGTTGTTTATAAGAAAAATTTTCAAAATTTTTAATGATCAATATTTATCTTATTCGAGAGTATTTATTTATGAAATCATTAATATTTTAATATATAAATATACTACATGTTTATCTTCCATTTACAATACTAATTTAATTGTGATGTATAAATTGGATATCAATTTAATATTAATTTTTATAAAATAAATTATCAACAAAACATAAAATTTACATAATATAATCTACATTAAGAATATTTTTTTTAGTAATCCCGCGTAATACGCGGATTTACTTACTAGTTAGTATATATATATATATAAATTAATGCAAAATGGTTTATACATGAATCACTTTATAAATATTTTAGCTGAAAATTTTATACCCTTTAGTGATAATAAGTAATATTTTTCATACCCTATAACTCGTACTATTTAGTAAATATATATAACTTATATCCTTCAAAAGTAATATTTTTTAATAAAAGCAATTAATATACTATTATTAAAATAATTCATATCCTTATATTATATATATATACTTTGCCAAAAAGTCATAAACGCCCATCAAAACTAGTAAATCAATTAGAGAAACTAACCTAATTACTTCAACACTCATTTTTTATTATTGATCATTTATCAGATAAATAATAAAACTATAACATTTGAGTTATTTCACCCTCCCACTAAACACTTTTAGGTAGAGGTGTCAAGTGGGCCGGGCCATTGTGTTTTTTCGGGCCGGGTCGCGCCCGGCCCAGATCCTATCGGGCCACTTATTTTCAAGCCCGTCCTGGCCCAAGACGGGCCACCGGGCTACCGGGCCAAATCGGCCCAATTTTTTTAATATTTTTTAATTTTTAATATATTACCATTATATTTAATTTCTATATATATATCTTATTAATTGGTCATTTTGTATACAAATCTATTCAAATAGTCTAAAAATTTATTTAATTTGTCAAAAATAATTTAATAATTAAAATAAAACTCAAATTTCTATATAGTAATACTTAAACAAAAATAATTCAACAAACTTTAATAAATTATAATTCACAAAAATAAATTCAAACAATAATTTTCTAACAATCATTTATAAATGCAAATTCATAAAAAAAATAAAATTAAACAACTAATTCAACGTCCCTCTAATAAGTTTGAATTATAATTCATACTAACAAAATAGGAATTTCTAATTAAATAAAGTAACATTATCAACATTCTAAATAAAGTATTTTCAATCTTACCTATTCATATTTTTAATATTATAAAATAAATTAACTAATAAATTGAGATCATATTCTTTAATTAAAAATATCTTTTGAGTAAATTTCAATAGAAGCCAACAAATGAAAACATTATTAATGAACATATATATTACCAAAAAATATGCATATTAATTGCCTCAAAATTTATAATTATCTCTTATACTACAACTCATATTCTAAACTACATCAGAATCCTCTTAGCACAAATAGCAAATACTTAACTACAACAAAGTAATCCCCAATTTCAAAATAAAAAAAAAATAAAAAAATTCTACCGGGCCAGCCATGGGCCACCGGCTCGGCCCGGCCAGGGCCTGAACGGCCCGACGGGCCTATTGGGCCGGGCCAAATAGGCCCGGTTCTTTTCGGGCCATTATATTTTGGGTCCGTCCTGTCCATTAGGCCGGGTTTTTTGGGCTGGCCCATCGGGCCGGGCCCATTTTGACAGCTCTACTCTTAGGTCTCAATTTCATATCCATTAAATGTTGAGGTGGTATTTGTAAATTAGGTAAGAAATTCAGAATTTACTTTTTCTCCAAAAGAAATCCACCAATTTCTCTTTCATTTTTTTTAAAGGTGATTGTGATCATTTTGTAGAGTGGCATTGAATAGTCTCCAGCAAAACTTTAGTTCTTTTTTCTATATAATTAATTAAGTTATAACTCTATCGGTAGAGCATAAATATCTTAGATGAAAGATCATGGATTCGAATCACAACGTACCAAATTAAAAAAAAAAAAAAAAAGGTCATAAATGTCCATCAAACCTAGTAAATCAATTAGAGAAACTAACCTACACTCATTTTTTTATTATTGATCATTTATCAGATAAATAATAAAAGACTTAATTGCATATTAAATCACCACCTTTTGAAAATTTGCAGTTTAATATAAACTTTTAGATATTGACAAAATAAATCACCACCTTTACAATTTTTTGCAATTCAAACTTCGGGCAGTTTGCCCCTTGCCCGAATGATGTGTACTAATAATTACATAATTAATATTCTAGTAAGCATCCACATCATTAAATACTAATAAATATAATAAAGTTTTTTAAAAATACATAATTAATTAAATAAATACCATAAAAACTTCTAAATAAATATCATTTTAATTTTGAAATGAAAATATTTTATTATATTTTAAACCTAAAAATAATTTTAAAAAATATAAATTAATTAATAAAATTAAAACATAAAATATGAAAATAAATTCAAATTATACATATTCTCTCTAAAAAAATAAAAATATAGTAAACTACACTAAAAAAATTATTAAATTATTAAATATATATAAATATATATTCATATGCATTATTCTTTTATTTTTTAAAATATAAAAATTATATATATTTCTTAAAATTGTAAAATCTCTTACAAAATTCATGATTCAAAATTACATAACTATAACTTTCTCCGTCTCGAAATAGTGCTCACGCTTTTTTCAATTTTTTTGCAATTTAAACTTCAGGCAACTTGCCATGTGCCCGAAAAATGATGTGGACAAAATAAATTCACAATCATCATTCCAATAAGCATCCACATCATTAAATATATAAAAATATAAATAAAATTATTAATATTATAATATAACAATAAAAAAATACATATAATTTTAAAAAAAATTAGTCATATTTTTTTAAAATTTAAAAGTTTAAAATTATTTCTAAAATAAATTAAAAGTTATACTAATGTTTAAAAATTCACACATATTTTTTTATATTTAAATAAATAAGTAGATTATATATATATATATGTTAACAATATAAAAATAAAAGTATTTTTTAAATAATAAATGAAATATTTTAAGAAATTAAAATAAAATATTTAAAGTACAATAAAATATTTAAATTATCTTCAATAACTCTAAATCTAAAAGTTATACATTTTAGAAAAAAATGTACACATATATAATCTTAAATTTTTAATATATTTTAAATTATAAACACTTCTTCGTCGAATATATTTTAAATTTTAAATTTTAAATTTTTTTTTTAAAGGTGATTGTGGATCATTTTGTAGAGTGACATTGAATCGTCTCTAGCAAAATTTTAGTTCTTTTTTCTATATAATTAATTAAGTTATAACTCTATCATTAGAACATGGATACCTTAGTTGAAAGATCTTGGATTCGAATCACAACGTACCGAATAAAAAAAAAGGGTCATAAATGCCCATCAAACCTAGTAAATCAATTAGAGAAACTAACCTACACTCATTTTTTATTATTGATCATTTATCAGATAAATAATAAAACTATAACGTCTGAGTTATTCCACACTCTCACTAAACACTCTTAGGTCTCAATTTCATATCCATTAAATATTGAGGTGGTATTTGCAAATTAGGT
>JAPKLY010000313.1:24775-76783 GCA_026898435.1 Prunella vulgaris
ATCAAACCTAGTAAATCAATTAGAGAAACTAACCTAGCTACACTCATTTTTTATTATTGATCATTTATCAGATAAATAATAAAACTATAACATTTGAGTTATTCCACACTCTCACTAAACACTCTTAGGTCTCAATTTCCTATCCATTAAATATTGAGGTGGTATATTTGCAAATTAGGTAAGAAATTCAGAATTTACTTTTTCTTCAAAAGAGATCTATCAATTTCTATTTTTCTTAAAGGTGATTGTGGATCATTTTGTAGAGTGACATTGAATCGTCTCTAGCAAAATTTTAGTTTTTTTTTATATAATTAATTAAATTATAACTCTATCATTAGAGCATGGATATCAAGATCATGTATTCGAATTACAACACACCGAATTAAAAAAAAAAAATATCGTATGCATCTGACTTAAAAGTTAAAAGCATGTGTTTGAACCCCTAGTACCCCTTCCGGAGGCCTATATTGTTATTAGGGGACCTTAAACCTATTATTTTGAGAGCTAAACAATTAATTGAAAACAAACAACGAAAATAATGATTATAATAATAATTAATGATATACATATGTATGACTACGTAGGGGCTGTGTAGGATATAGCTAGTGGATCTCCCAAAGTAACTAAGTTCATGTGCTGAATTAATTTTGACTAAAATTATATAAGCATTATAACTTTCACTTCCAGGTGACCTAGCTAGTGGCTAGTGGTATCATTTGTTAAATAATGATGAAACATTAATTTACATTTGGTATTTCACCTTTATTTTTATTTTCTTAACTCAAAAAACAGTACTATCTCTTTTTATCTCTATTGTGTGGAATCTCATGAAACGGTATCATTCAAGTTTTGTGTTATTTTATTGTCTTTATATTACATTATATATGTATATATTGAAGCCCTCGGCCAGCGACGCCAAGATCAAATCGCCGAGAAAAATTCGCTAACATATTTGGCACTGTCGAGACCGCCTAGGCAGCCGCCGAGGCCGTCTTGGCACTGCCTAAATGACCATTACTTTTTTTTTAATTCAACTTAAAAGTTAGAACTAAAATTAAAAATAAAAACTAATTTACTAAATTTCTAAAAAAGAAAGTTTAATTGAACTACTTCATAATTTATTCGTTCTATGTATTTTACTCTTTTTGTGTTTCATTTAGAAGTTGGACAAGTCGTATTATAATAGTTTTTAACATTTTCTTGACTTTTTATATTTTGAGATAGTTATTAATTATGTTTTAAATTTATAATTTATCTATAATGTATATTTTTATTAATATGTTTAGAAAAAAATTAATATTAATAAAAAATAAAATAGAAAAATCTTGGCACCGCCAAGGCGGGCGTCTAGGCACCGCCTAGACAGTCTTGGCGCTTGGCGGCACTCGACCGCCCGCCGACTGCAAAGCTTCATTTGCACCCTTGATAAATATACATAATGCATGATGATTTTTATTAGGCAAGTATAAAGTAAAACTAATTGGTAGATAACCACATTGAAGAGTACGCATTTTTTCTAAATAATATAAGTTATTAATATTAAAAAATATTAATTTTGCAGGATACAAATTATTCTTATTAAAACATATGAATTAAACGATATTATATGTTATCACTAAAAAAGTAAATTCAATACTACCACCAAACAATAAAATTATATCTACTAAAATATATATTGCAAAGCAATTTATTATAAACAAATTAATTTCAGAATTATAAACAAATTATTCACCCACTCTTTGTTATTAAATATATATAAGATGGAAACATGGTTTAAAATATTAATATATGCCATACCATAAAAGCTCGAACATGCTAGTTTATAAATAGACGAATTTCCAATTTGAATTAAATTCAGAGTTTAAATTTAACAATTTTGGCTATCTGAAAGATGCATATATATAAATTCCCTTTAAAAAAATGTATATAAATATAATTTAAACAGTTAAAATTTGTAGCGTCCCATCAAAATTAAAGAGGTTGGATTGGCCCATTCAACAATTTTCAAAATTTCGAACAACCAACTCAACAGCCACCTCTGCATGTGCTCCTTCATTGTACTTGTACACATATTTAAAGGTGTATGTACACTTATACACTGTATGATGTAGATAGAAAAGTCTTACAAGTGTAAGTATTGTATGATTATGAACTACTCCCACCGCCCCCTATAAATTACTCGTTGTTTTTAAACACACAAATTAAGGTAAAAATGAAAAAGTATAAGTGATGTGATGAAAAAAGTGAAAAAGTATAAGAGATGTGATGGAGAAAAATGAAAAAGTAAATGAAATAGTGTAAAAAATATCTATATATATATATATATATATATATATATATATATATATATATAAAACAGAATAGTGACTTGCTGAGAAAGTTCCCGCAAAAATGAGCTAAATTAATAAAATATTATTGGTGAGTCTATTTATACTATATTATAGCATGTCTAAATTCAACTCTCTCTCCTCCATTATTTTTAATGCTTTATTTTTCAAAGTTGTAATTTATAAAAGTATATTTATTGAAGCAAGTGATGTACATTATTTTGATGTGTATTAATTTTATAATATTTTTTTACTTTATGCTAACAATTTTAATTTTAAATCTATTTTTAACACACTATATATCAAATTATTTACCTTCAAACATTTAATTCAACACATACACTACACTTAAAAAAAAAAAAATTTAAATCCTAAATATATATATTTTATTATCTTAAAAGTAATTATGTATTGAGTTTGATTCGAAAAATGAAATTTGATATTTTTTTACTTAGATTATGTAAATTATGTCAGATTAAGATTATTATATGAATTTAAGTGCATAACTAAAAGTTATATAATTATTTTAAATATATTAATACACTCATATATATATATATATATATTATCTTTTCATATTTAAAAAATAATAATAATAAAAGAACTTTAATAAAATTAATAGGTAGATTAATAAAATAAATTCATTTTATATTTTCTTTGATCGGTAAAAAAATATTTTATTCAAAAGTATTATATCAGACATACTCAATCTTATCAATATTTATATTTTATTTTATTTAAATACTATTGTTGACAAGCGAACTACCCTAGGATGTTTACAAGATCAATTACCCCAAAGGTTAAGAAGCCCGCCTACTTATGTTGAAGCTACATCATCAACTTTGATCAAGGTCAACATGGAGAAGCTCGACGAGATGAGAATGAAGCTCGCCCAAGCCTCGATGGCCCGAAGTCAGTCGATCCACCAGGTCAAGAGAGAGGAGCTCGCCAGGGAGCTTCCCCACCTTCGAAGGGAAGCTCGCCCATAACTAGAGAGATTAAGTCAGAGTCCACCTTTGCTTTGCTCCGGAACCGCGTAAGGCCTTAAAGCTCGCCTAGGAGGCTCGCTTAGAACTAGGGTCTCAACGACGTGTATAAAAGGAGCAAGTAGGCATGTAGTAGGACCAACATTGTAAAGGTAGCATGGTGATGGACTAAGGCAAGTGTTGAGGACACTTGTCAATACCTAAGGCCAAATAGGCCCACAAGGTACCACCACACCCATGCACACCTATAAATACATCTCCCTTGTATCATTCCCTCTCCAAGTCTTCCATAATACACAATTACTTTCTCTCTCTAAGCTCTCACTTTCTCTCTCTACATTATCCATTCAAGAACAAATATTTCTTAGATTGTTGATTGATAGAATCATATGTTGTAACAGCCACTTAACTACATCATTACGTAATTCTATCAACAATTTAGCGCTAGAAGGATGGCCCGAACCTCCGATTTTGAAAAAATTTGAGAGCAAAAGTAAGGGTTGTTTGAAGATTCGAAGGTGTTCTTGACCAAGACTCAAGAACACTTGAAGATACACACATATTTCCATTTTCGAGCAAAACCCCAGATTTTTGGGCTCGTAAATTCTGCAAAAAGGCTTTTAAACACGTGAGTGTACACGAATAAACCAGATTCTGGATAATTTGTTACGTGCAAGGCTAGACAACAACCTGTACAAAATCACCTTGACTGGAAGTCGACGACCTAAGTAACCTTCACCTGGAAGTTAAACCATGTCAAAGGAACAAACCTCGGCGACTACTAGGAGGTGGAAGGGGAATGACAACCAGAACCAGGCCGATGGGGAAACCTCGCACTGAGCTCCCCAAAAACACAATGCTCCGCGAGCTCCCCAGCGAGCTTCGGCAGTCCAGGACGAACTAAACCCCACTCTGAGGGACCTCGCCAACAATCCCGACTAGCTTCAACGTACAATTGCTGCCCTGCAGAGGTTGCAGCAGAGGCAACATGATGAGCTTGCCCTAGTGCCCCGGCGAGCTCCAGCCAATGAGGCCAGAGAGAAGACAAGGCCAACCCAGGGCACCCAGACCCGGGGGCAATACAACGACCTTCCCACTGAGCAGGAGGCGAGCTCCTCTCAAACTCGCCAGCGCAGGGAGCGCGCCGGGAAGGCCAAAGTGGCGGAGGGACCAGGTCTGCATGATGGGCGAGCTTCAGCCTACACCGGAGCAACTGCCACCCATCAATCACAGAGGAAGGAGGTCCTCCAGGGTAGATTAGGACCGAGACGCGAAGAGAACGAACGAACGGTGGCCCCTACTTCATCCCATAGGGGAGAATCAGACCTACAGCCTTGTAGGTCCGCCCATGACCGATTAAGAAGGCCCACAGCTGATAGATTGGGCCCCAACTGTGGGCGCTAATTCCGGCCCGTCATAGAGGGGTCACCCCAGAATGAGGCACCACGAGGACGTGCATCCACGAGGTGCACGACCTTCGAACACCCTCTGCAGGAGGTGGCCCACAATGACGAGCTGACCACATTGAAAAAGGCCGTCGAAATGCTACAAATGCAAGTAGCAGCTAAATCCAGCGGACCTGATGCCATCACTCTCCCCGCATCTCCTTTGGCACCTGCCGTCCTCAGAGCACCGGTTCAGAAGAAAATCTAATTCCCGGTGAAGTCTGCATATGAAGACGAATCTGACCCGAAGGTCCACCTAGCCAAGTATGCAGACTATATGATCTCGGTAGGTGCCACCGACGCCACTCAGTACCGGAACTTCCCACTAACCCTCGGGGATCGAGCTCATCGCTGGTTCTCATCACTCGCCCCAGGGTCCATTCAATCATTCAGCCAACTCACGCGAGAGTTCCTGGCCCACTTTTCCAGATTCGGGTCTTATCTGACCCAGAAGTACCGGTTCGCCAACATCCACCAAGGCGATAATGAGACCGACCAGCAGTACCTGGAGAGGTTCGATAAGATCCTGCTGGAAGGTGAGCCAGTGAGCGAGGATACCAAAATCGTCGCGGTGATGGCTGGACTTAGGAAAGGCACCGAGCTCTGGAAGGAAATGCACCTAGCATGCCCGAACACCTACACCGAGTTCGGCACAAAGCTAGGGTGTGCGTGGCTATGCAGGAGGCCCTCCTAAAAGAGATCGGTACCTTGGAGGAGAAGAAGCCATACGGGAAGAAGCCCGGGGGCACTTACAAAGCTCCCCAGAACTTGAAAGCTTTCGGCGACGGAGATGAGTTCAAAGAGAAACTCAACCAAGTACTCACCGTCTCCATCGACCATGTTTTTACTGCGGTCAAGGACAAAGCCCTGTTGAGCGAACCAAGGAGAATTCGTCAAGACCGCACGAAGCTTAACCACAACAAGTACTGTGCCTACCACCAATCGATCGGCCACTTCACCAGCGAATGTCGTGACCTCCTCAAGCAATTGTGGAAATTCTATGAGGACGGGAAGCTGGCCGAGTTCGTAAAAAAGGCACCGACAAAGAGAACCAGGGTCGAAAGGCGGGAGGTGTCGGAAGATGAAGAGGAGGACAAGGACCGACGTGGCCCTCAACATAGGCGAAGGGCACCTCCCCAACCTCAGTAAAACCAAGAGCCTACTAGAGAACTCCTGGTTCTCGAGGAAGTGATCGGAGCTGCCGGAGGTCTCCAGGATGGGAGATCCTCCATCTCCAAAAGGTAGAGGAAGGCCAAAGTCCAGACCGTAAATCAAGTTCAAGAAGGCAGCTCCAGTTTTAAGCCCGCCGCGCAACCTACTGATGAACTGACTTTCTCTTCGGCGGACTTGGAGGGGGTTCTAGCGCCCCACAACGACTCATTGGTGATAAGCGCCAACATCATGAACGTCAGAGTCCACAGACTGCTTGTGGACACCGGTGCATTCACCAACATTCTCTTCAAATCCACCTTAGATGTCTTAGGTGATTTTGAGTCGTACGTAGAGCCTAGCAATGCTAGGATAGTGGGGTTCGGAGAAGCTGTAACCGTCCCCTTAGGTAGTATTAGGTTGAGCGTCCAGCTTGTATCGGCCGAGGACCCGGAGCGGAGACTGACTAGGTTAATAGATTTCCTTGTTGTCGACCAGCAGTCCTCCTATAACGGGTTCCTTGGTCGCTCTTTAATCAATGAATTCAAAGTGGCGTGTTCGACCTACTACTACTATCTAAAATTCCCAACTCCAAAAGGTGCCGGAACCATTAAAGGCGACTAGAAAAAGGCCCGTGAATGTTTGCTCCAAATCAAAGATGGCCGAGCCAGGAAATCTGTGACACAGGTTCACATCCTTGAAGAAAATATTCAGATTTCGGCAGACAAACCAAACATCCTAGACATCATCTTGGCCGAGCCCGAGTTGATGGAGGTAGGTGACCTACCGGAACCCACAGCTGAAATTGACCAAGTCACAGAACCTGCTCAGAACGCACAACGCACAACTGACACCAATGGAGGGAGTGGAGGAAGCTCAAACTAACCAAGTGCAGGATCCAATTGGATGTGTTTTCATAGGTTCCGAGTTGCCAGGATGGAGCTGTTCCTGATGTCAAACTTGGATGTGTTTACATGGTCGCACGAAGATATTACAGGAATCCCTTTGGAACACGCCTGTCACAGACTCAACATAGATCCGACAAGGAGACCTGTCCGCCAAAAGCGAAGGAAATATGGTCCAGACAAGTACGCAGCCCTAACCACCAAAGTGGGGAAGCTGTTGGACAACAAGCTGATCAAGGAAGTCTTATGTCCGCAGTGGGTCGCGAACCCCGTCCTGGTGAAGAAGACCAACGGGACGTGGAGTCTATGCATCGACTTCACGGATCTAAACAAGGC
Source organism: Prunella vulgaris (assembly GCA_026898435.1). Lineage (NCBI taxonomy): Eukaryota > Viridiplantae > Streptophyta > Magnoliopsida > Lamiales > Lamiaceae > Prunella > Prunella vulgaris. The sequence goes on from JAPKLY010000313.1 coordinate 31,924, forward strand.
ATGCCCAAAGGATAACTTCCCGCTACCCCACATTGATCAGCTTGTGGATAGTACCGCAGGCCATGAGATGATGACGTTCATGGACGCTTTTGCGGGCTATCACCAGATAGCAATGCACCTAGATGACCAGGAGCATACGGCGTTCTACACCAACAAAAACATGTATTGCTGGGAAAGGATGCCGTTCGGACTTATCAACGCCGGGGCAACCTACCAAAGGTTGGTGAACAAGATGTTTGATCAACACATCGGCGAATCTATGGAGGTATATGTGGACGACATAGTTGTCAAGAGCTTGCGAAAGGAGGATCACCTCGACCACCTGAAGCAAACCTTCGACATACTACGCCACTACAACATGAAGCTGAACCCCAAGAAGAGTAGCTTCGGTGTACATTCTGGGAAGTTCCTGGGATATCTGGTGAGCCAACGGGGAATATAGGTTATAATTCGACACAGGTCAAATGCATAATCGAAATGAGTGCGCCCAATTCTGTGCCGGGGATTCAAAGGTTGATCGGGTGTATGGCAGCCCTGAACAGGTTTATCTCCAGGTCTGGTGATCGAAATCGTCCATTTTTTTAGGCAATCAAGGCAAACACACGCAGATATAAGGAAGTGACTAAATCCAATAAGCTCCACCTTAAAAACCACTTCAAATGGACGAGCGAATGCCAACGAGCTTTCAAAGATATTAAAGCATACCTGGCGAATACCCAAATCCTATTAAAACTGGTATCTGGTGAGAAGATGTACCTGTACCTTGCTGCGTCGGAGGTTGCAATTAGCTCCGTCCTGGTTCGAGAAGAGGCAAAAACACACCTACATGTGTACTACGTAAGCCAAGTCTTACACGAAGCTGAGTTGCGGTACACCCCAACGGAGAAACTAGCCTACGCACTGGTGATGAGTGTTAGAAAATTGAGGCCCTACTTCTTCGACCATCCGGTAGAGGTGTTGACAACATTCCCACTACGACAAATATTGCAACGGCCAGACACTGCGGGACACTTGTTGAAATGGTCACTAGAAGTTGGCCAACACAGTATAACCTATGCTCCCCGAACAGCGATTAAGGGACAAGCACTCGCCGATTTCATCATCGAGCTAACTTTCCCACAAGATCCGATGAGGGGACGTATAGCTCCGTTGTACCTCTACGTTGACGGGTCATCAACAAGCACAGCAGCAGGAGCCGGTATAGTTCGGATTAGCCCAGACACACAAGTCTTCAGCTCCGCGATCCAGTTCGACTTCAGAGCAACCAACAACGAGGCAGAATATGAAGCACCAATAGCCGAACTTATGTTATCATTAGCCGTGGGGGCAACCAATTTTCAGATCTTCGGAGATTCTCAGCTAATAATATCCCAAGTCCGGGGGGAGTACGAGGCGAAAGATCAACAAATGGTGACGTACCAGAAGATAACGGCACATCTGATCTCGATGTTTATGTAGGTTTACATCAAGTAGATACCAAGGTTAGAGAACACGCAAGCAGACACCCTAGCCCGACTAACTTCCAGTAAAGGCGAAGCAAAAGTCACTGAGGTAGTAGTCACCAAACTGAAGAACCCCTCGACGTTCGATTACAAGGTAAACCAGACCTCGAGTGGGGGACAAAAAGGCGATGAAGATAGTGAAGATTGGCGCACTCCGATCCAAAAATACTTGAAGGACGGAATAATTCCTGAAGATACATGGGAAGCTAGTCGGCTAGTGAGGCAAGCAGCCAGATATACGTTGGTGGATGACCAACTCTACAAACGTGGATTCTCTCTACCCCTACTCAAATGCTTATCTAAAAAGCAAGGGTTCGAGGTGTTAGAAGAAATCCATGAGAGAATTTGTGAAAGTCACGCTGGGGGGTAAGCTTTGGCATACAAGACAATCAGATAGGGGTACTACTGGCCCACCCTTCGTAAAGATGCCATTAGCTTCGCACGGAAGTGCCGAAAGTGTAAACTTTTCGCACCGAATATCCACTCCCCAACTACTCAACTAAAGTCAGTTTTCAGCCCGTGGCCTTTTGCAAAATGGGGTATCGACTTGATCGGCCCATTTCCACCTGGCAGAGGCGGTGTAAAGTTTGATGTTGTAGCAGTAGATTATTACACCGAATAGGCTGAAGCCGAGGCGCTTACAACAATAACGCAAGAAAGGATGATCAGAGTTATATGGAAGAGTTTTATCTGTCGATTTGGACTCCTGCAATCAATCATAACAGACAACGGAAGGCAGTTCGACCGCCAGAAGTTGAGAGAATTTTGTAGTTCGTGGAACATTAAGAAGCATTACTCAACTCCGTACCATCCGCAGTCGAACGGCCAGGTTGAGGCGGTTAACAAAATTCTGAAGCATATATTGAAGATCTGCCTCGAGGATAAGAAAGGAAGTTGGGCAGACGAACTTCCAGAGGTTCTGTGGTCTTACAGAACGTCGTACCGAGCTAGTACCGGAGAAACGCTGTTTGCCTTGGCCTTCAGAACAGAAGCAGTAGTACCGGTGGAAGTCACGAATAAGACTTGGAAGGTGGTAGGATTTGACGAAGAAAAGAACGACGAAGCCTTGGCGGTTGAAAAAGATTTGATTGAAGAAATCAGAGCTTTGCCAGAAATGAAGAATGCCACCTACAAGCGTAGAGCGGAGAAGTACTATAATTCCCAAGTCCGAGATCGAAAGTTTAAAGTTGGAGATTTAGTACTAAGGAAGAATCTGACAACCTCACAAGGTGTATTTGGACTGAATTGGGAAGGACCATTCCGGATTACCGCAACCTGGGCAAACGGTACATATGACCTCGAAGACGCAGAAGGAAATGCCTCGTCATACACTTGGAGTGCGGCACACTTGAAAAAGTTTTATCAATAGGTTGAGATTTTGTAATAGATTAGTCGAAGGTTCGCATCAGAAGTGTTGATGACAACCAGCGTAAACTACGTTACTATATGAAGTTAGAAGTTTTTCTTGAAAAAAAAAATACCAACTGTTCAAAGCTTCGTAATACGCAAGGACCAAGGTCCCGAACGTTATAATCTAAAGGCTCAAAGGCAAAGGCCAGAGTGCCCCGGGTTAGCGAAGGTGTCCTTCTTAAAGGATCACTAAGCACCTACTGCCCTAAGTTAGAAAAATTCACAAAAAAAAAAAAGGTTAAAACATCTAAGGCAAGGTCCGTGAAACCCAATCGCCCAAAGTGAATTAAACAAAGTACAACTTGCTACCCCAAGTGGTTTAAGAAGAGCAATTCGCGGCCCCAAGTGGTGTAAGATGAAGAATATGTACTATTCAAACGAAGGTACAATTCGTAGTCCTAAGCGACATAAAACAAACGATTCACTTCTCAAAGGTAGATTAAGACGAACAAATAGGTACCAAGAATATGAACGAGCTAATTAAAGATATAACGTACGAAAAATGTAAATAAACATGATTGAGGCAAAAGGATCGAATTTCATTCAAAAGTACTTGGGAAACTTTCAAGTAAAAAGAACACTTGAAAATTTTCCAAGTATAAGAAGCAGTGCTAGCCACAAAGGTCGGCTTGATGTCCGTCTTTAAACTACAAAAACAAGCTCCTTCTGGGCGAGCTATACAGAGCCCGGCGAGCTACGATGACTTTGGACTACAAAAAGCTATACTAAGAAAACAGAGAAAAATCTAAGAGTCTGGAGCTGCGGGGGCGTCGGAGGCAGGAGCAGTGGCAACGTCGGCGAGAGCTTCAGGGTTGGCGACCTCGGAAGCAACCTCTCCACCAGCATCTTGGCGATCTTGAGGAGAAAGCCTGGGCAGAATGGTGATGTTGCCGGTACACCCACTGGTGTCCAACTCGCCGAGGTTCAGCATGGCGTCCCCACAAGCTTCCTGAAGTTGTGCCATGGTGGGGGGGGGGGGTTCTCTCTTCTTCTTCAGCGACCTCCTCTTCCGCGACGTTCAATTCCGGCACGGGCACAGTTATAATTTTGAAACATGCCGGAACAAAGTCGAGAGGGATCCCGAGCTCAGGAAGGTCGCCTATATCCAACTCGGTCTCATCCGGGTAAGGGGCCTTGTCCAAACAATTTTTGAAGTCACCCACCACGGCAGCGACCTCGTCGTCCTTGTGTCCCCGCGCCCACCATATGGTCTTGAGAACCTCGGCGTAACACTGGATAAACTCTTTGTCGGAGGCCTCGGCTCTTATGGCATTCAAGCTCGCTGGGGAGGTGGCATCGTTGCGAAGCTCGGCTACTTCGTTGATCTTCGTTGACAGCTCCTCCCTAAGCCTCGAACACTCCAGCTCCCTTTTGGTCACAGTGTGCTCGCCCACCTCGCACGCGAGTTTCTCGGTGAACTCCTCCTCCTTGGCCTTTATTTGAGCGTCCACATTCCTCTGGATGGAGGCGAGCTTACGTTAGAGTTCGCCGAGGTTCTCGAGAGCGCTCTGCTCGGACGCCAAGGCCGCAGCAGCCTTCTCCTCCTCGAGCTCCGTCGACCTTTTGGCCTTGTCAAGAGACTCCACCATTTTGATGAAACTCTCATTCTTCTCTTGGCGGACTAACTCTTGTTGAGTGGCTAGGTCAATCACCTTTTGGTTGGCGAGCAGCAACCCGCTTGCATAATGCATTGAGAGCCGGGTGTTCTCTATTAAGTTCTGCCCCTCTATGGTCGCCAACTGAGGGGATGACCAATACCTCGGCACCTCGCTTACGGTGTTCCGAGTAAGTCCGACAGAGAGACCGCACATGGAGGTGAGGGAGCGGGACCTCTCATAGGAAAGAAGAGCTTCGTGCCTATGAGGGAAAGCAATGGAAGCATAGCTGCGAAGTCAAAGCACTTGGTTAAAAAGAGATGAAAATACGAAAAATATCAAAGAATGAAACCAAGTCGGCGAGCTACTTACTGGACTCGCTCAGGATCTCATCCTAGGATCGTGTCGTCCACTACTTGTACTCCAAAAGGAGATTGGGAAGGTGGCGACCTTTGGAGAGGTATGATTTCTAGCGGAGCGGTTGAGTGGGCGGATCCACCGTGTGCCGACCTCGTGTCAGTCCGCCCAGCGTGTTCAGATTTCTCTTCATCACGGAGAATAGTCTGAGGTTTCTTGCGAGCTTGAGCTTCGCCCTCGCCAACTCAGGACCCATCACCACGGTGAAGGCCCCTCTTCGACGGCTGAGAAGCTCGCTCGGGTGTGGCTCCAGCTCGCCCTCCTCCTTTATTGGTCCGGGTGACCTGTCGTGCCTTGGCAGGAGCGGGAGCTTTTGCCGGCCCCTTCTGAGCCCCGGAGCCACTTGCGTCGCCTTTCTTTGAGGCGAGCTCAGCCTTCTTGCTCGCCTCGAGTGCAAGAGTTGAGGGCAGGGCCAATCTATTGGGACGTGGTGGACCCATGACAAACCGGCGAGCTAGAATATGATAAGCTTCTGGAATCTCAACCGTTGCAAAAGTGACCCAGTCACCACCTGCAAAAATAAAAGAAGTATGGTTAGTAACCTGGCGAGCTACCCACCCAGTTGGCAAACTTCAGTGAGTTGTAAACCTGGGAGCTCAGGACTTTGAACCGTAAGGTGATGCAGTAAGGTGTGAAGCCCGACAAGTCTAAGACAATGGTGTTGGGAAAGATGAACGATCTCTTGGTCCTCCTTGCTCCTCAAATAGCAAACAGCCCGCACCAAGTCAAATTCAGTCGATAATTCAGGCTTGTCGCGGCTGGATTTGAGATGCTTTAAACCTGCAAAAAAAAGGGAAATTAGATTAGTAAATCTAATTCAACCCATACTTCAGTAACTGAAGTAGGCGACCTACTGCTAGCCTCTCCATATTCCTCGGGAGAAAAGATTCGTCCTCCTCGTCCGGAGTAGTTGGTAGAAGCTCGCCAATCACCACCCATGAAGACGAACTGTTCCTTCCAATCACAGGTCTTATTTGGAAGGATTCCCAAAAACTTCTCACCCGGGCAAGCTTTGAGATAGTAATAACCTTTGCCATCCCTTGCTTGCCGGGTTACGGTAAACAATTCGTTAATTTTCTGCCGTGGCCAGTCAATTTTCGTACCCCTCAAATCCAAAAATTGCCAACGTCGCCAACAAGCTGCTCCATGCATTCGGAGTGAGTTCAGTAATAGCGAGGTTGTTGTCCAATAGGAATTGGCCGATGATTGGGTGCAAGGGTAGTGTAAGCCCGACCTCAAGGGTATGAACATTAATGGCCGTCAATCCAGCTGGAGGTGCATCAGCTCGCTCATTTTTCTGTGGTGCATACAAAAAGATATCGAGTGGGATCCGATACTTCTCACGAATCTGGGAAAGTTGGTACTCGTTTATTACACTCTTGACGTCGCTCGCTTTGTAGTCAGATTTGTTCGGCGCATCCCGGAAAGTTTGCCCGAGCAGTGGGAAGCTCGCTACATATTGAGCGATTTATTCCTCCCAATCAAATGAATGAATAATGTCGGTGAAAACCTGGTGCTCGATCAGTTGAGGCTCAGGAAAATCGATAGATCGAAACCAATCGATCGTAATCTCCCCAAGGTCGCCCCCTTGATCGCCAACCTCACCAACCTCCTCATCATCTTCCTCGGCGGCCTCCTCATTACCACTGGCAACCCTCTCCTCAGGGGCGACCTCCTCTCCTTCCTCCCAAACATCGCGATAGACAGAGCTGGAGGCCCCTTCCACGGGATCGAAACGAAGCTCGGCATGAAGCTCGCCGGAGTCCGGGCGAGCTACCGAGGCCGCCTCAGAACTTGAGCCGATCATTATTGGGGTCATTTGAGGAATAGGGGCATTATCAGTCATGGGTCGTTTCTCGGGGTTACGATTAGAGAAGGTTTTGCTTGACGATTGAGTCGACATGATTAGGGTAAGATCTTAAAATGTTTTCAAAAAATCCAGTAGCCGGAGTCACGGAGTAAAGGCGATCGGAGAACACTAAGGGTTGCCGGAAATATTCAAAATTCCTAGAAACTTGAAGAAATAAAGGAATGAAGACAACGAAATCTGCAAAAAAAAAAAAGAATGGAAAAAGAAATGGTTGTCTACCTTAAAGGATCCCCAAATTTCGCCGGAAGTTGCAAGAAAATCGGAAGATGTAAAAGTGAAAAATGATATTGATTTCCTATATATATAGACAAGCGGGCGAGCTCCAATATTCAAAGAGTTTGAAAGTAGTGGCATGATGGGCGCGGGAAATAAGGCCTAAAAAGGCGTGCACGATGCCTCGAATCTCGCTCCGCGTTAGCACTCCTGCCGCCTCAATGAAGCTCGCCGGCAAGCTCGGCACTAGACTAAGGGCTAGTTCGCCAACACTCAAGCCTTAGTCCAAAGAGACAGGTCAGCTCGCCCACACATTAGAAGAATCATGATGTGAGCGAGTTGGGGGGCAAATGTTGATAAGCGAACTACCCTAGGAAGTTTACAAGATCAATTACCCCAAAGGTTAAGAAGCCCGCCAACTTATGTTGAAGCTACATCATCAACTTTGATCAAGGTCAACATGGAGAAGCTCGGCGAGATGAGAATGAAGCTCGCCCAAGCCTCGATGGCCCAAAGTCAGTCGATCCACCAGGTCAAGAGAGAGGAGCTCGCCAGGGAGCTTCCCCACCTTCGAAGGGAAGCTCGCCCATAACTAGAGAGATTAAGTCAGAGTCCACCTTTGCTTTGCTCCGAAACCGCGTAAGGCCTTGAAGCTCTCCTAGGAGGCTCGCTTAGAACTAGGGTCTCAACGACGTGTATAAAAGGAGCAAGTAGGCATGTAGTAGGACCAACATTGTAAAGGTAGCATGGTGATGGACCAAGGCAAGTGTTGAGGACACTTGTCAATACCTAAGGCCAAATAGGCCCACAAGGTACCACCACACCCATGCACACCTATAAATACATCTCTCTTGTATCATTCTCTCTCCAAGTCTTCCATAATACACAATTATTTTCTCTCTATAAGCTCTCACTTTTTCTCTCTCTACATTATCCATTCAAGAACAAATATTTCTTAGATTGTTGTTTGATAGAATCATATGTTGTAACAGCCACTTAACTACATCATTAAGTAATTCTATCAACAACTATAATATTATTTATATATAATTTTACATTTAAAATTTATAATATTCAGATCGTGCATCGCACGGGAGGATGACTAGTTGAGAATAATAATAAAGAAGTGAATAGTAGTTTTCAAAAAAGATAAAAAAACAAATGAGCAACATATAGTGGAACGGACGAAAATGGCAAAATGAGCAATTTATAGTGGAACAGAGGGAGTACTTTTTAACAAGGCAAAAAAATTATATTCATAAATATAAACCTTATATCACAAAGTGGTTTATATCATGAAAATAGTTTATATAATACTTTACCATCTTACAAATAAATTCACAAAAATAACTGTATTTTCAAATATATTCAAAATATGGGTACATATAAATTTTTTAGTCTTTCATACAAAATAATTTCATTTGTTTATGTAAATATTTTTTTATACTTTTATACAAAATAATGTTATATGTTTATGTAAATATTTTTAACGTATTTATAAATATTTATAAATACAGTAATTTTTTTCAACTATATAAATGACCCGATGTGGATATATATGCATATATATATAATTCGTATATAATCAAGTTAAATTGTGGAACATTTTTGGAAATTAAAGTATATGTGGGATACTAAAAATAGGTCCAAAAATATTATGGATGTCAGGCAATAATTTACATTGATTTTTTAATTTCTGAAAAGAATACAAATAGTCATCGTCCATTGATTTAAGATTGATTAACGGGAGCAAGACCGATCCTACTATTTTAAGGGTCCCGAAGAATTTCTTTTAAGGTCCTATATATAAGTACAATAAATGAAAATGAATATAATTATTAATAAAATTACAAATTTATTCATTAATTAAATAAAAAATTATATTATTAAATAATACTCCATCTATCCACCAAATATATGCACATTTCTTTGCACGTGATTTAATGCAATATGTCGGAGGATATTTAGGGGTATTGTGAGGTTCGATTATGAATAAATATCATATTTTTTAAAATTATCATATGCACTTCCCAAAAATATGATCTTTATTCATAAACGGACCTCACAATACCTAAAAATATCCTCCAACATATTTTCTTAAACCACGTGCAAAGAAAAGTGCGTATATTTGGTGGACGGAGGGAGTATATATCTTAAATAGCTACCAAAAAACTCTATTCCATTGAAGTGCTCATTTTTTCAACTTCACCCTATATTTTAATACTTTTATCATTTAAATATCATATTTTAGATAATTTTTTTTTTGTAAATTTCTAGATAATGAGCATGTTATATTTATTTGATGAGTTTAGTGTGATTCGTACATGATTATATAGATTGATATATTCTTACTTTAAAATCAATGCAATTTTCAAATCGTGGTTGAATGTACAAAATATCTCGTATGATACGAGGATGCATAAACCTTGTCTTTTATAATAATATTGAAAAACTTGTTGAGTTTGCACTACAACATTCATATTGTATGGATAATTTGAGTCAAATTAAGTGTCTGTGTAAATATAGAAGATGCAAGACTATTAAATTATCGAGTATTGGTAAAGTTAGAACTCATCTTGTCATGCTCAATTTTATTTTCCGCTATTACAATTGGACTAGTCATGATAAAGAATGGTGAGATATTGACATAGAAACAGTAAAGGACGATTAGATTGGGTAGATCTTATGGAGCACTCGTGAAAAATTTGATGTTAGTGGTTCAAGTTATATTCTGAATACGTATACTCAATTTGAACCACCTATGGAAGAAGCACCTGATAAATACTGCTAATGATTACATAATTTATTTTGGGTTGTCATTCACAATTTCGTGAACAACTACAGAGAAGGAGCCAAACCCTCAATTAAAGAAATATTTTAATATGCTTAAAATGGTTAATAAAAAATTATGTCCTGAGTGTGAATTATGACACTTGAACGCAATTGTCATTCAATGCTCAAACATTTAAAACTAAATCTTAAGGCAAGGTCAATACTCAATTGTTGAACATTAATTTTTTTTAACAGCAAAAAATTTAAATTTTATTGAAAATCGCAAACAAGGGTATAAGAAATACTCCGCAAACTTACATCAATCCGTTTACAAATTGACACCTCTTATTAGACGGCTTCAAATCAGAAATTATTTCTAGAACTCTTAGAGCACTCCCTAAAATCCTCTAATTTTAACTTTGGATGACCCAAACAAAGCCAACTGTTGATAAAAGCAATCACAATGACAATCAAAGGAAATCACTAACCCTTAAGTGAAGGATTAGGAGAATCTCCACCGTGATGCAATCTGAGTCAATAAGCCACGTGGCTAAGTTAATGTTGCTCACCACCTCGCTGGAACGCAAAGGACCTTTAACAAAGAGGAGGATCAGGGTGGCTAGGCCAATAAGCCTGCAAGGCCAAGTTGTGCGCCACCCTGCTCGCCACCTTGGGAGTCACCATGCTAGCCAAGTTGATGAGTACGTGGGTCGAGCATTACACGCTACTCACCCTTATTGCCCGCCAATGATGCCCGCCTATGGTGATCGCCCATGGTGCCCGTCCATGGGCGCCCACTTATAGTGCTCGCCCATATGCTCGCCAGGGTGATCGCCCATGGTGCCCGCCCATGGACGCCCACCTAGGGTGCTCGCCCATATGCTCGCCAAGATGCTCGCCCATGGTGCCCGTTCATGGGCGTCCACCTATGGTGCTCGCCAGGGTGCCCCTCATGTGGCTCGCCCATGATGCTGGACCAGTACCACATTAGATGCTACCAGAACTACCAGCCAAACCCAATCACTGGGGGCGAGTGAGAAGGCACACCAAACATCCTACATGGACGTGAGAACCACAACTCATCTAGGTGAAGGACAACAACCCCACCAAAGGTTGCTAACCAAAGGAGTATTGGAACCACCAAGGAAGGAGACCAACCAAGAGGGGTAGATTAGTCTTTTAAGTAGAGTTAATGGTTTAAGTAGGTTTAAGGGTGATAAGTGGAGGACATCTGTCACCATCTTAAGTTAATAAGCCTAATTATGTGTCACCTCACCCACGCAAGGGTATAAATATGAGATATACTCTCATTTGTAAGGATCCAACTTTGACTTTCAATACAAAATCCTTTCACATTTTCTCTCACTACATTTCTCTTTACTTTTCTTACTACAAGATCAAATTTTTATTCTAATTATTGTTTGAGCGATTTTTATGTTATAATTAGCCACATAAATATTTCATTAAACAAATTGCTCAACACCAATTCCAGACCCTATTCTTAAGCTCCAACAGAACTTCCTCGTTTGAAGACAACTTTAAATCCAAAACGGCTTTATTTCTTGATTTCCAAATTAGCCAGATTAGGCATTCCCATATACATCCAAGAACCAACTCAGCATCATTCTCATTAAGTAGATTGCAGAAGTGGATAAAATTTAAAGAAGGAATGGACGATAATATGGTCTTCATTCCCACCTAATCAAGACATTTCATCCATAAGCATAAGAAAATGAACACTGAAAACGAACATGCCTAATCGTCTCTTCCTTCTCATTGCAAAAGATGCATTTCAAACCTGGATTGGGATTTATCATATGTCGACGTTGAAGTTCGAAAGTCGTTGGGAGTCTCTCCCAGATTGCTCTCCAAGTGTGCACCTTTTTCTTCGAAAGGATCCACTTGTTCTATATTAATTTGAATTCCTCCATTTCCCCTCCTTGCTCTATTTGACTTCTCCTAGATAGCTAATCGTAAGCTTCTTTTGTTACGTATCTGCCATGCGAAGCCAAGGACCATCTACACCTATCTTTTTCATATCTTTTTTAACATTAATGACTAAGATAAATTTTGGTAAATCTATTTTTAAACAGTTATTACTAATATACATAACCATAACAATGTATATGAGTCTGAAAGTGTTAATAATTTATTGGCTCTTATTGACAGGTTTTTTCCAAGGGATGAAGTGCAGGATTCTTGGAGATGGAGTACGACTCAAAATGGAACGTATACAACAAAGACGACCTATGACCTTATTCTATCTTCATGCCGACCAACGGTGCATAGTGGAATCAAAGAAAAATGCTTCAAAACTATTTGGAAAAGCTTTGCTCCTTCAAAAGTCATGGGACATGGGTGACGGCTCTTGCACGATCGCCTACCTACGAAAGATAACTTGAGAAGACAGAATATTCTCGACACTAACCATAATCTAAGGTGCACTTTTTGTGAAGAGCATGATGAGTCAAGTAGACATACTTTTTTCGAGTGTTATAAAGTGTACGAGTTTTGGATGGTAATCCTCAAGTGGCTTCATTGTGCAACGACTTTGCATTCTAATACCTTTCAAAACTTTGATGCTTTTGGATCTTTATTCCACGGTAAGAGAGGAAGAAGGGTGGCTGCAAGTATTTGGTTAGGAGTTGTTTGGAGTATAAGGAAGTGGAGAAATGAAATCTTTTTTAGGAACGGGTTTGTAAAAAATTTCATTTTTAAGTGTGTGAAAATAGAATTGAGACGTCCAAATAAAAAAAAGTGTGAAAATAGTTTTGAAACGAAAGTAGTACATAATAATTATAAATGCAGAAATGAATTCATGTGAACTCGGAACTACAATAATTTTTGTGCCAACGTAAATATTAAAATAAAAGTCTATCTATACATGAGTCATGTCTGGCATATATAAATATAAATATCAATATTAATATATATATATATATATATATATATATATATATATATATTTGTCGAATATCATTTTAATTTTGGTAAATATATAAAATTGCAAGGACAGCTACCGGACCGGGCCAGGTCGAAACGTTTGGAAGCGATCTCCGAGAATTGCGGCTAGTTGCCGCCTCCCTTACTTTTCAATTAGTACTTTGTTTTGGTGAAAGGACTTCTTCCCATAACTCTACAAATTTTAATTTTTTAATTGATTGTTTAATTAATTAATTAATTAAAACTTCATACTTAGCTAAACAACAAAAGGCGTGGCCCAAGATAGGGTGATTAGATGGATAGAGATGGTGAAGAACAAATATATACTAAAATAATGCCCAGCTCATTTAACTGTAATACTTCCGCACATTTGACCCTTTGTATGTCTAATTTTCACCATTAATTAAATTGAACCACCTCAAATCCTTGTTAGAAGAAGACAACTTGGTATAATTTATTTTGATTTAATTTTGACCAATTTTAACAGATCTAAAATAATAAATTAATATACATAGTTTTTAAAATTATATTATATCAAAAAATTGATTTTTATGCTTAAAAATTAATAACTTTTCATCATACAATTTTAATAATTTTAATTAGAATTAATCTCCAATAAATCTTGTTCACAGCATAAATCGGTATATCGCATTGCATTTATTTAGTAATATTACTATTCTTATAAGCTTATACCCTATTCCATTTGCCCCTTTACAAGTTTTTTTTTTTAATTTTGACACACGAATTAAAACAAGTCTTAAAATAATAATTATAGTACACATAATGTAATAAAAAAGATTAAAAAAAAGTAGATTGCAGAAAAAAAATTGAAAAGTTCATATATAGTGGACAAACCAAAGTGCAAAATTAAAATAGAAAGTTTTTAGTGGATCGGAAAGGGTAATAACATTTTTACTCACATAAACACTATGTGGATAAATGTTATGATATTACATCACAATTCATTCAATTAACAAGTTTCATATGAGAATTTATCACTTTCTATTATTCAAATTAGACAAAATTAGAATAACTACTTCTATCGTGAAACTGATTTACATTATATGTCTTTTTGAAAGTAATATTTATTTTATTAAAAAACATTAATTTAATAATATATTCCTTCCGTTTATAGCAACTTGCAGGGGTAGCATGCAAATAATTAAGAAAAAATAGAATGAAATTTAAAAAAAGTAGTGTTTTGAGGGATAATTTGACAAAATTTTATGTAAACAGTAAAAAAGTTAATTGGATTGAGTGTAATGTGAGCTCAAAAAGTAAAAAAAATCATAACATTATGTGTAAATATGTAAATATTTGTGAGAGTGAAGTTTATGAATTTTTTTTTTTTTGGGTTTGCAAATTTTTGTGGAACGCAAAAAAATAAATCTTCAAATTTTTATTGTAGAAAATAGTACTATTTAATCAAAATGATTAACATTTTAAATTAGACGGTAAATATAAAATAGATACTCATAAACGTGTATAAAATAAATAAATTGTACACGGAATACCACAAAATTACTCATTTTAGAATATTAACACCATTTACTTGTTCATATGTACCCTCTCCAACCCCCACTCCCACCTCTTTCTCCCTCTTTTCTTCTTGGTTGCTTATTCAGTTATTTATCACAAGTCAGCGACTCTCTCTCTCTCTCTCTCTCTCTCTCTCTTAGTTCCTTTTTCTGATTCTACAAACTCGGTTTAAACCCCAAACAAGAAAAACAAAAACAAAGAACTCATCAGCAAAAACTGCATGCTCATTACGTGAAAACCAGACTCAAATGACACACGTCCTCCGCGCCCACAACTATGTGCACTAGATTCCTGAAGAGCATGGAAAATTACCAGGCCGGCGACTTAACCGACATCTTAAGAGCCACCGCCGCCGCAAACCCACCCTCCGCCGCAACCCCGCCCGACACCTGGCACCACCCCACCGACCCGATTAACTTCGCCCCGTGCCCCGTCGACGACTTCGGCGACCCGTTTACCCACCTGGGAGATCCCCTCCTCCACGACATCAACGCCCCCTTCTTCCACGCCTCAGACATCATCAAGGACGAAACCGCAGGGTTTGTCACCGCAGGGACTAACAACAACTGCACAGTTAATTTTACCCTCGACGATGACCACATGAAAAGACCTAATTTTTTCTCCAGGATGCTTCAGATCTCCCCCACCGCCAAGCTGCCCCTTCCGCCGTGCGATGGCCCGCCGCCCAGGGGGTTGAAGGATCACGGTTTGATTTTAGGAAATAATTCCAAAAATTGCCTGGCGGAAAACCCAGCTCTACAGATCTCATCTCCGCGAAATACGGGCATCAGAAGAAGGTGGGTTTTTTTTTTTTAATTTCCTTGATAATTAAAATCTTTAACCAATTAGGTAGTATTTAAATTTAATCGACCAATGGAAAATTAATTAATAATCTGTTATTAATTGCGCCTTGGGCTTATTAGCTCTAGCTTGTATTCAACTCTGGGTACCACATGTTATTTTTTATCATCTCACTAACTATATATAATCACAATTTTTTTTTTTCGAAATGCAATTTAATTGAAAAATAAAGTTGATGGATGAATTTGTGTCAGTGTGTGAGTCCCATGAACAGATTTCTTCCATGGTCTCATCATCTGTTTATAAATTCTCCACCACTTTCGGCTTTTTGTCACAAAAAAGGAAAAGAAGGGGTGTGATAATTCATTGCTGCAAATATAATTAATGTCCTGAGGGAATTAATTAAATTATAATCCGTGGATGCAGAAAAAGTCAAGCAAAGAAGGTTGTGTGTATTCCGGCGCCGGCGCCGGCGAACAGCAGGCCGAGTGGGGAGATAGTTCCGTCGGATCTTTGGGCATGGAGAAAGTACGGACAAAAGCCCATTAAAGGCTCTCCATATCCGAGGTAATTAAGCCTTGTCTCTAGCTATATATGTATATATGATGATGATTACTAATTACTGCATTTATATATATATATATATATATATATTTCCTCTTCCACTATATTTCACTGACACACGCATCATTTCTCACTCATCACTCTTCCCTCATTATATTCCTGACATGGGGGCCTCTTCAATCTTGCAATTATTTCTATTTAATGCTCTAATTGAATGTGTCGTTTTTCTTTACCTAGAATCTTGATATGTTTAGCACCTCATTAGGAGGGTTTTTGTTTCATACGTGGTTTAATTTCTTTCTAATTGAAATTTCCGGTTATTGATTTGTGCTCTTTCCTTCAAATTATATATATATATATATATAGTCAAATATAATTAGGTCGATGCTAATTTGTTGCTGTAAATTTTCAAGATTTAATTGCAGACAAAATCAAAATCTTTTTCACATATTATCTACTAATTTATAAATCTCGGAAAACATATATAATTTCGATTTTATTCTTCATTTTTTCCTCTTGTCCATAAATAATGTGTAATTAATTATATAATTAATCTTATTAACATATTTAAATTTGAGACGCATGCTTTAGTTATATATACATCAATTGCAACGTATATATCTAAATATTATTACTGAAATTTTTATCACATGCATTTTATTAATAAAAAGTTTATTTTTAATGGTGTAATTTTTCAATATTAATACGTGTAATTTTTTAAAATACACTTGAATTGTATAGTGCACTTGTTGCATAAAAGACTTACTCCACCACTCTACCACCCAGTCCATTTTGTTCCACTGAATCCCACTTTCATAACCACATATATTTCCGGCTAAGGATTGGGAAATTTTTCTCTTATTCCATGAATCCAATTTTCATTTCAACCGGAAAAGCCATCTTTTTCAGATAAATAGTTATTTCTGGAAATGAGCTTCATTCAAATCTAAAAATATTTTTAGGCTCTATTTAGATGTGTGGATTTAACACACAAATAATTATTTTGTCAATAAATTTAAAAATACTTAAATTTGAATTATATTTAAAATGAAAAAAATTTAAATTCTCTTCAAACCATTACATTTGAAATTCCTTCAGTCTAATCTTTTCCATCTCTCTCTCTTTACTTTTTTCCTTTTCTCCTTATAATATTTTTTATAATTCTTAACTTTGAATATATACTTATTTACATTTCTTTTAAATTTATTTATTTTTAAATTCATCCATAAAAATGGAGCCTTAATATATTTCAAATTTAAATTTGCAAAATTTGTAAATATTTTTAACCTAGAATCTTGATTTATCATCAGGGGTTACTACAGATGCAGTAGCTCGAAGGGTTGTTCAGCGAGGAAGCAAGTGGAGCGGAGCCGAACCGACCCGAATATGCTGGTGATAACCTACACGTCGGAGCACAACCACCCATGGCCCACCCAACGAAACGCCCTCGCCGGATCCACCCGAACTCCGCCGGCCGCCAAAACCACCACCCCCGCAAAGCAACAAAAATCCAAGGAAGAGGAGAAGGAAATTACCTCACTGCCCTCGTCGTCCGCCGTCAAGGAGGAGGAGATGGACCAAGATTTCGACAACAATAACATGGACGACGACGGAGGCTTCACTCAGAGCTACAAGCCCGCATTGCCGGAATCCAACCCGCCGACGGAAGACAGCTTCTTCGCCGATTTAGGAGAGATAGAGGCCGATTCTTTGGACCTTTTGTTATTTGATGAGAGAGAAAGCAAGGGCATGGATCCATTCACCTTCTATGATTGGGGTGGAAACAACAACTCAGCCCCCTCAGGCAGCAGCGTCGCCGAACCCAAAAGAGATTCGTCAGAATGAAATCATCTGTTCCGTATTTGGTGAATAAAATACGAAAAGTGAAACAGAAAATTTTAGCCGAAAAATTCTTGGTGACAAACAGAAGCCCCCACTCACGAAAAGGAGATTCGATCCCTATAGGGGTTTTATGTTGAAGCCATGCATGACTGTGCGAGTTTCCACGTGGGGGAGTTTACATATTATTAATATTATTAATTTTTTTTTTTGATAAATTAAAATTTTTATTTATTTAAATTGGTGGATGGGACAGAAAGCTGAGGAACAGAAGGTTTGAATAGTTGGAAAAAGTACAATTGAGAAACATGACAGGATAGCTCAATGAAGGGATTATGATGGGACTCGAATGGGATTAATTATATTGGTTGGCCTTGTGATCATCAATTATTACAGCTAGGAAAAAAATTGAATATTGTGACATTAATTCGTGCAAGGCGTCTATGTATCGTGTATGTAAGAAAAAAGGAGATACTATACTACGTGCGTAGGAAACTTTTGGTTCCTCCGTTTTCTGTTCTTCTTTATTTGATGATCGTGTAATATCACATGTTTAATCATTCGTTTAGTTTTCTTCTTGAATTTATTTTGTCGTTTATTCCATCAAACAATCAAATTTTGGAATCCCATTATAACTCGCCGTTACTTTTTATACATATATTAAAAAAATTTATAAAATATTAATATAGTATTAATGATGTGATGAAAAAAAAAAAAATGTAAAAAGAATTAAAAATAATAATAAATAAATAAATAAATAGTAGTTTTAAAAAATAAAATAAAAAAATAAATGAGCAATATATGAGACAGACGAAAATGACAAAATAAGCAATTTATATAGTGTGACGGAGGGAATATAAACTAACTAATGAATCAAATAAAAAATTAAATTAATAAAAACGGAAAATTTAAGTAGTTTGATTTAAATAAATTTAATTATGTCCACTGCATAGAGAAAAACTTCTAATATAGAATAAGATGAATTACGATGACTACGCAAGAGTATTTGTATGCATTAAGCTTCATACACTCTCAGCAAAAACTGTAAACTGAATGTTGAAATCTAAAAACCTGAATTTTGCATAACTCCTAATTTTGAAGTCATATTTATAATATTTCCTCCGTCCCACTATAAATTGCTCATTTTGCAATTTTCGTCCGTTCCATTATATGCTACTCCTTTGTTTTTTACTATTTTTGAAAACTACAATTCACTTTTTTATTATTATTTTCAATACATTTTACACTATTCTCATTACTTTTTCATTTTTCTCCATCACACCACTTATACTTTTTCACTTTTTCCATCACATCACTTATACTTTTTCATTTTTACTTTAATCCGTGTGCTTAAAAATAACGAGCAACTTATATCGAGATAGAGGGAGTATATTAAATAATCTCTTGAGCAGTTTCAAAACTTTATTGATTATTTGTTATGCCAACTACACGCTTCATTTAAAATTGGTTAAAATTGATTTCTTAACTGAAAGTTATACCCCTGTGGACGTGAGTTAACTGTTAGCTGATCTTATCTTAATGTCCCTCTTGATTTTCATACCCAAAATCATCTTTGCCTCAACCAAATCCTTCACATTAAATTATGACTTTAAAAGTGTTTTGACAGTTTTGATTTTTTTTTTTCATAAATTCAATAGAAATTAGCATGCATATTATAAAGCATATAATTTTTAGAAAAATACATGATCCTACTTCCCTTTAAAGTATACACAACTGCGATATTAATTTTTGATAACACCAGTGATAATATGTGTAAGCAAATAAAATTTACACCGTACTAAATAATAACACGTGTATAAATCAAATAAATATCAAAATGATATTTATTATACATGATACAAATCATAATTAAATTAAAAATCTCCCGGCACTCGTATGCGGCAATAAATGCTTGACTTGCCCTATTTATTCGAAATCATAAATATTTTGTATAAATGAAGAAGATGGTGGAAATCAATCAAGCTAAATTTGGTCAATTCATTAATTTGCCAGTAAAATTAGCATCAGTCAACCATATCGCGCCACGTATTAGCGCGAATAAGGAAGGTCTTCAAGTTCTTACCCTATAAACACACCGAAGACAAACGAGCAACGAACGAGCAAGCAACAACAATCCTCTCGACGAGCAGACTGCGAGCTAAGAAGATTCAAGTCGTTTTTCAACAAATTTGAAGAAGTTCTTTCAAGATTCAAGTTGTTTTTCAACATATTCAAGCTGTTCTTTGTCAAAGTCAACCATAAAAATATTCAATTCAAGATCAAGGGCTTATATCCCGTAGATCTTACATTTTTCTTGAAAAACACCTCAAAGATCAACAAGCGTTCTTCACCAAATTCAGCCAGAAACATCATTCGATCAGAATCAAGGACACCCATCCCTCTAATCAGACGTTTTCAGTCTAAGAATAACTTGAAGATTAACAAGCATTCTTCGCCATCTTCAATCGTTCTTCGTCAAAACTTCTATAAACATCATTCGATCAGAAATAAGGAGCTTCATCCCTCTGATCAGACATTTCCAGTCGGAGTTCAATTTGAAGACTCCAAGCGTTCTTCGCAGTCTTCAAATCGTTCTTCATCAAAGTTCATCTACAAACACACTTTGATCAGAGATGAAGGTCTAAGACCCCTCCAATCAAACGTTGCCTGCTTGAGTCCAGACTTGAAGATTCAAAAATCGTTCTTCATTAAAATCTTCAAATATTTCGTTCAATTCAAAACAAGATGACCTATTTGCCAAAATCGTGTATGATTTCCACGCAAGTGTACGTGGTCGTTGTTGTCGTGGCAAGTTAACCAAGATAAATATCGAACACAGGGAAACTATGCGATATCAAGCAAATATTGAATGTCTACAAAGGTGGATAGCTAGGAAAGCAAGAAAAGGATCATGATTTCTATCTACTTCAACAAAGCAAAGTAAATCTAGCTATCACCTCAAGGAAGTGAGCAAAAGTGGTGTGAGTGCATGGAAGTAATCCTACTATGGTTCCTTTAGTGTCCTATCCATCCTAGCATGAAAAAGGTCTCTTGGTGTCTTAGTCAAGCCAACTAGTGTCTAGATCTCTCTACAACACAAGCTAAAGGCTCTATTGGATGTCTAGATCTCTCTACAACTCCCAACACTCAAATTAAGAGGTCTAGGCTAATATGCAATTCTCATTGATCATACAAGCCAAACATCAAACACTTGGTATGCATAAGGTTCTTATAGCTCAATTCTCATTTCATAGCTAACCATATAAGCCATACATTCCAATTAAACATCCCAAGCATTCATACAAGTCATTAATAAGAGAACTATCCATCAAGATCATTAATTCATGCATAGGATTAACAAGAACTAAATTCACCATAGTATTCATACAACCATGCAACAAGGATATTAGCCCATGGCTAATTGGAATTGGAAATCAACAATTAACATTCTAAACAACATGATTATGAAGTAAAACAATAGAATTCAAGAGAACTTACCAAATGTAGATGGAATTGAAATACAATCATCAAACCTTGAAATGCTATCTTCTAATCCGGAGCTCAAAATCATAAAATGAATTGTAGAATTGTAGCTAATAACGAGACTAATCTAATGGACCAAACGGATTAAAGATCCAATGGATGAATCAAAAGTAATTGTAGAGAGAAGTATGAAATCTAACTAAGAACCCACTAAGTAACCTCTAATCTCTCTCTCTCTAAAACTACCTAATGATCTAAGACTAATGAATAATGATGGAATAATGCTTGGAAATCTCATCCTTGAAGTATTTATAGTGCCCACAATGTTTAGTCCAAAGTGCCCTTCACTAAACGCGTGAAAAGACGAAATAGCCCTCGAAAATGTGCAAAACCGGGCTTTCGCACGATCCCGTGGAGGTGGCCGAACGATCCGAATCATGCTTGGACTCGTTCAGACCTTGGCTGAACGAACCAGGGGGCTTTCGCATGATCCCGTGCTGGTGGTCGCACGATCCCGTTCGGTCGATCCTCGACTTCTTATTTTTTTCATATCTTGAGTTCTAGAGCTCTGATTGACTCGATTCTTTTTTCCTTTGTGACCCTCTCTTCGAGCTCTTCGACATGGTATATCAATTGCCTCATTTGGATCAGATCAAAATTTTCAAACTTTTACGAACTTGCTCATCTTTCGCCGATTTTGCTCGTTTTCACTATAAAACACAACTTTCTAGCCAAAAACAGTTAAATGCACAAAGTATAGCATTTTAGGGTCAAATATGAACATAAGCACATCAAAACCATATCGAAATGGATGCAAAAAGATGCAATTATGACCCTAATCACACCCCCAAACTAGATTGTTGCTCGTTCTCGAGCAACGAAGCGATAAGATAGGGGAATAATTGTATGAATGAAGCATCGAGCACAAGTCAAATGCCATGAAAGTATCACTCAATATCAAGCAAGTCTAACATACAATCTCATCTAATCAACCATCAACAATGAATCAACAAGCAAGATATCAAATAAATGAGTCATGATCCTCACATGATAAGTGTATAGCTCAACCCTCAAGTGTATAAGTTCACTCAATCATCACACCACATACACATACTACCATAAGCTTGGCTCAAGTCTACATTCTCCACCATTTGAAATGAAAAATCATTCACATATCAATGAGGACTTTCATAAGGTTGTAGTGTTGGCTCTTTGGTAGGGAAGGAACATATGGATAAATGTGACTAAGTATGATTAGTAAAGCATAGAAGGAATCGAAGTAGAGATCATCCAAATCTTCATGCATTTTTGCACTTACTATTCATGCTCTTTCAAAATCACACTTTCAAAGGTCATTCTTCTCTTTTTGATAAGTTGTGACCATACTCACAACACAATAGTCAAACTTGACCAAATTTTTCATAAAAGTCAACCTTTTCTTATTCCATGCAAGCACTTGCCTTTGAACCTTCTTTTCACATCAATCCATGCATAGAATTTCTTTCAACTAAAGCCACCAAGTTCTTCATCAAATCACCAATCTTCCTTCCTTCTTTTCACTCTACTAATCATATGGACAAGAGAGTTCCAAAAAAGAAGGAAAATGGCTTAAAGTTTAGCCAAAGAAAGGTCTATAGTCACAAAATGGTGAGCAATAGATAATAATGTCAAGGGTAGGCTCATATGGCAAAGTAGCTCAATATAAATCAAAGAAATGCCTCAAATCATATCATGTGAACTCAATGTCTAGTGTAGCCTCAAATAAGACCAAAGCCAAGTTCTAGAGTAAAATGTATGTGTGTGGAACTCACATCAAAGAAAATATCATCCGTTCAAGATTGAAACGGGCATAAATGGCTCAAAACTCAGGGGTATAGGGTGATCATGACTCATATCATATCAAACATGCTCATATCATTAGAGTATCAAGCATCATAAAATTCATAGCAAACTAGACAAGACATGAATCAAGAGATAAGTCCACTACATCAAACCTATACTATTAACACATCCACACAACCATAAACATATCTCATGCATCCACTACTCAAAACTAGCAACATCATTACAAAATTAACAAGCAAAACAAGTCATATACCAAGGACATGGTCTAAAACATCATAGAAGCACTAGAATCATCCTAAACATAGCATTGCAATGAGATTTACGAAACGAAGACACCCCCAAACTTTTTTGGACTAAGGGTCTAAAAAGTTTGGCAAAGTGGAGAAAAGATCATGCAATGCATCAATCAAAGAACAAAATACCACAAGAATCACAATTAAGCTCAAAATAGCAATCTAAAGATCAAGCAAACTAAACCTAAGAATGGAAGCACATATAGAGATAAGTGTAAAGACATACCTTGAGTTGGGATTAAGAATAGGAGAGTGACATGCCACTTACACGAAAATGTTCTTTTTGGCCAAGTGAGAGAGAATTCTCCTCAACACATCCTTCTCAAGCTCATAAGTCTCATTCATTATCCTTGCAAATCAACATTTGAAGAACGAACACACCCCCCAAACTTTTTCGGATCAAGGATCCTAAAAGTTTGGAAAAGAGTGATGAAAATAGGATTGCAATAAATCAATGACCAAACAATGCAAATATAGGCTCAACTAAACCAAGAAATCACCATATATAACAAGAGGCAACACCCCCAAACTAGGGTAAATCACATGCACCAACCAAAGTAAGAGAACACACTACCTCATATGAAGCAAATCAAAACAAATAACACTATCTAAACTACAAAGTAAACCTATTAATCAAGAAAACTTCTAAGGATGGGTTGTCTCCCATCTGACGCTTGGATTTAACGTCCCCTAGCCGGACGACACCAATGTTAGCTAAATGGCCAATGATATTTGGCATCCACACCATCATACAATAATCTCAAAGCATAATGATCAAGGAAACAAGTAGGGTTTCTACCCCATACCCCTACTTTCCTTATCATTTTGAATTTATAAGCACAAGCATGTTCTTCTTTTCTTCTTAAACCAATCCACCCCCATCTCCTACTATCAAAGATGTTCAAGAATATTCGCAATTCAATCTTATTATCAATTATATCAAGAGGCAAGACGAAATCAATATGAACAACATTATCAATGTAAGCATAAATGGAAGAGTTTAAGGGTTTAGAAATGCTCATTTCTCCTTGTAGCTCATCTTCCACTTCATTTTGTTGTTCTTCTCCATTTATGCTCATGTCCCATAGTGGACATTCATCTTCCTCTTCTTGTTCTTCCTCTTCTCCCTCTCTTGAATCATCTATCTCCTTCTCCTCCACATCTTGTTCTTTAAACTCTTCCTTCTCCTCTTCATGATTCCAATCAAGACATACACAATGAGTAGGATACTCTATATCATCATAACAAGGAATAATATCATAATCAATGAAATTGTAAAAAAGATTAGTAAAGCTCTTAAGATCGGAGGTGTCTTGAATGAGTCACTTTGATCTCTTCATAATCATCTTCATCTTCTTTGATCTCACTTAGGATTTCTCCTTTGCTTCCCTCAATATCATCAACAAGGTGATCCACATTAAAATCAAAGTGATCAATAAGATCATTGTACTCATCATGACCATTCTCATCTTCATCATCCTTTTCACTTTCATCAATTTCTTCTTTTTCCTATTCCTTTTCACACTCTTCTCTTTCTTCTTCTTCTAGTCCATCCTTCTCTTTTTCTTGATTCCTAATCAATGTAGCATGAGGAAATTTATAAGCAATATCTCATTAATAATAGGAATTTCATAGTAAATGTAAGCATGAGAAGGTTCAATAAACATTTGAATTCCAATACAATCTAGAATAGAATGAGATTTCTTCTCCTTATGATGATCATCTTCATTTTCCACATGCCCTTCTTCCTCTATACTTTCCACTTCCCCTTCATCTTGATTATTACCCCCATCTTCCTCCTCACACATCTCATTGGCTTGGTTTCTCAATTGCTCCAATTGGAACTCCAAACTCTTGATTTGGTCACCTTGAGTCTTACAAATTTGATCGAACTTCTTGTTTGTCTCCTCAAAGTGCCTTTTAACTTCAATGCTCGTCTCTTCCAATTCCTTGAGAATGTGAGCTAGAGTCTCATCTAAATGGCTAGGAGGATTTTCTTCTTGATGGCAAGGCATAGAAGGAGGTGGAGTGTAAGAATAGGGTTCTTCATAAGAGGAGTAGGAACGTGTATCTTCATAAGTGTAGAAATCTTGATGACTAAGGATTAGGAGAATAAGGTAAGATTCGTCTTGTGGAGGTGGTGGTTGATATGGGTAAGGTTGATATGTATAGGGATTAGGAGGATATGTGTCTTGTAGAGAATACAAGTAATGGTTGTATTCGCCCATCTTCAATTGAGTTCACTCCTACAAAAATAATCAAGTATCAACACTCACCAAGAATAGTCTAAAACAACAAACAAACAAACAAAGAATCAAAGAAAAGAAAATGTAAACAAACAAAACCAACTTAACAACGAAATCATTTCCCCGGCAACGGCACCAAAAACTTGTTTGCCAAAATCTTGTATGATTTCCACGCAAGTGGTCGTTGTTGTCGTGGCAAGTTAACCAAGTTAAATATCGAACACAGGGAAGCGATGCGATATCAAGCAAGTATTTAATGTCTACAAATGTGGATAGCTAGGAAAGCAAGAAAAGGATCATGATTTCTATCTACTTCAACAAAGCAAAGTAAATCTAGCTATCACCTCAAGGAAGTGAGCAAAAGTGGTGTGAGTGAATGGAAGTAATCCTACTATGGTTCCTTTAGTGTCCTATCCATCCTAGCATGCAAAAGGTCTCTTGGTGTCTTAGTCAAACCAACTAGTGTCTAGATCTCTCTACAACACAAGCTAAAGGCTCTATTGGATGCTTGATCTCTCTACAACTCCCAACACTCAAATTAAGAGGTCTAGGCTAATATGCAATTCTCATTGATCATACAAGCCAAACATCAAACACTTGGTATGCATAAGGTTCTTATAGCTCAATTCTTATTTCATAGCTAACCATATAAGCCATACATTCCAATTAAACATCCCAAGCATTCATACAAGTCATTAATAAGAGAACTAATCCATCAAGATCATTAATTCATGCATAGGATTAACAAGAACTAAATTCACCATAGTATTCATACAACCATGCAACAAGGATATTAGCCCATGGCTAATTGGAATTGGAAATCAACAATTAACATTCTAAACAACATGATTATGAAGTAAAACAATAGAATTCAAGGGAACTTAAGAAATGTAGATGGAATTGAAATACAATCATCAAACCATGAAATGCTATCTTCTAATCCGGAGCTCAAAATCATAAAACGAATAGTAGAATTGTAGCTAATAAAGAGACTAATCTAATGGAACAAACGGATTAAAGATCCAATGGATGGATCAAAAGTAATTGTAGAGAGAAGTATGAAATCTAACTAAGAACCCACTAAGTAACCTCTAATCTCTCTCTATAAAACAACCTAATGATCTAAGACTAATGAATAATGATGGAATAATGCTTGGAAATTTCATCCTTGAGGTATTTATAGTACCCACAATGTTTAGTCCAAAGTACCCTTCATTAAACGCGCGAAAAGACGAAATAACCCTAAAAAATGTGCAAAACCGGGCTTCTACACGATCCCGTGGAGGTGGCCGCACGATCCGGATCGTGCTTGGACTCGTTTGGACCTTGGCTGAACAAACCAGGGGGCTTTCACACGATCCCGTGCTGGTGGTCGCACAATCCCGTTCGGTCTATCCTCGACTTCTTATTTTCTTCATATCTTGAGTTCTAGAGCTCCGATTGTTTCGATTCTTTTTCCGTTGCGACCCTCTCTTCGAGCTCTTCGACATGGTATATTATTTTCCTCATTTGGATCAACTCAAAATTTACAAACTTTTACGAACTTGCTCGTCTTTCGCCGATTTTACTCGTTTTGCACTACAAAACATAACTTTCTAGCCAAAAAGAGTTAAATGCACAAAGTATAGCAGTTTAGGGTCAAATATGAACATAAGCACATCAAAACCATATAGAAATGGATGCAAAAAGATGCAATTATGACCCTAATCATGACCTGTCCTTGAATAAAACGTTTAAAGTCAAGTTAAAGTCAGATCAAGCCAAGTCAAAGTCGAAGGAGAATCAGAAGATCAAGTTAGAGAGAGAATCCAAAATTTAGAAAATTACATTGTATATCATTCAGTGCTAGAGCTGATAAAATCATGACAGTGCAGTGCTTAACCACAAGAGAAAATATTTCATTGAAACCTACTCATTTCCTCTAAGAAAATTCTTGAGCTACAACTCTAGTCTTATATTTAATTCCTCCCTCCTTACCAGACTCTATTTTATTCTTGTACCATTTACAATTGACAAGTTTTTGAGACCTTAGTTTATCCATAATAGTCCATGTGTCATCTTTATTCAAATACAATAGTTCTTCTTCTATTCTTACTATTCATTTGTTACTTTCTTGAAAGCTTTTGGCCTCCATGTAAGTTTTAGGCTCACTTGACTCACCTCAAGAGCAGTAAACTATGCAAAAGATACAATATCAGTCTGACCAAACCTTGTAGGAGGATGTATGATTCCTTATTCTCTATCCTTTGCTAATTGATAATTGTTATGATCCATCTAACTTTCTAAGTCTTTAATAATACCTGAATCTACTTCTTTCAGATCATCGTACTGACTGTATATTACATAATGTTCCTCCTTATCCTGAGTACCCCCATTTGAGAATTTTTTTATGAAGATCTTGAATCTTTCAGTGACATATTTCCTACACCAAAGTTACAACTCTACTGATGTCGCAGTTTTGATTTCCTACTTCTAAGTGTTATATAATATTTGGGTAATGAATTTAAAGATAGGTTAGACACACCGAAAAACGATGCTATCTTTAAAGGTGTTAATTCCTTCCATTCAAGTGTAAATGGTTCTTATGACGAATTGACCTTCCAGGATACAAAACTTATTTTACAGAAATTTGATAATTACACTCTAACAAATTTCAGAAGTAGAAATCACAAGTGTTTAAAAATAAGAACTCAAAAATATATTAGAGGGAGAGAAGAACAAAACACAGAAGAAAGACTCTTATTATTTTTCAGTGTTCTTCATCTTCAAGAATGCGAAATATTTATAGGCACTCAAGAGATTATACCGAAGAGATGCATCTGTTTATGAAATCTCTTATTTGTAACTTTTAATTTGCAGCAGTTTTTCTTTTTAATTTACTAAGTAACCAATCGTTACCTTTATTTAAAAATGAATTTAACATGACTAGTTCAAAGCCATCTCCTGCTTATAGCCAATTGCCTCATTCAAATTCAAATTTAATTAATATTTACTTATTCTCTCTCTTTTATATAGATATATATATAATATTATATAATATATAAAATAGTCAATTAAAGTGGACAACATAAAAAATGCAAAAAACTATATTATATTATGTAAATATAATAATATTAAATACAATCCCCCACTTATTTACAAATTTAATGATAAAAATAATAAACATGCTTTACACAATGAATAGTCATGAAGTGGACTTAGTCTTTAACTTATGGTTGAACATGAAACCAATGGAATCAAGTCCTCGTTGCGTATGATTTCTCACTTCTTTATTTTTGGCAGCACCTATTTCATATCGGGCCTTGTGCTTATCCTGGTCTCGCAAGCACTCTAGGATCTTGCCGATACAATCCCTAAGAAGCGGCCTCTCACTTCTTTACTTGCATAGGTAGACTTATCATGAATGTCCACAATGCATCCCACATAGCTATAAGTCTATTAAGTATTATAAAATCCAACCTTTACTTGTTGTGGTATACAAAAGTGCATAGGTTCAGATTTAGGAGATTTCGAAATAGTATCACCCCCACTATTTTCAGGTTATGCATTTTGAAATGTATCCAAATTTCCATTTCGCTGATGTCTAATATTGAATTATCTTTTAAACTAAATGTTAAGGTGTCAATTTTACACTTGTACCTTAAGATGGAGTTGGTTTCAATCAAGACATCTTTATTCAATCGGTAATATCCCCATATCTCTCATGACCCTTTTTATCTTATCTCCCGATAATGGTTCTGTTAACAGATCCGCAAGCATTTGAATTGTTGGGAGATATTCAAGTATGATTTTTCCTTTTCTGGCCAAGCTTCTAATATGATTGTATCTCATAGAAATATGTTTACTATGATCAGATATTCTCTCATTCTTTGCATTGTAAATAACAACTTGATTGTCACAATATGATTAGGGTCATAATTGCATCTTTTTGCATCTATTTCTCTATGGTTTTGATGTTCTTATATTCATATTTGACTCTAAAATGCTATACTTTGTGCATTTAACCCGTTTTGGCTAGAAAGTTGTGTTTTATAGTGAAAACGAGCATAACCGGCAAAAGACGAGCAAGTTCGTAAAAGTTCAGAAATTGTGAGTTGATCCAATGGAGGAAAATGATATACCATGTCAAAGAGTTCGAAGAGAGGGTCGCAACGTAAAAAGAATCGAGTCAATCGGAGCTCTAGAACTCAAGATATGAAGAAAACAAGAAATCGAGGATCGACCGAACGGGATCATGCGACCACCAGCACGGGATCGTGCGAAGGCCCCCTGGTTCATTCAGCCATGGTCCGAACGATCCCACGCACAATCCAGATCGTGTGGCCACCTGTTAGGGATCGTGCGAGGACCCGAATTTGCACAATTTCGAGGGCTATTTCTAGAGATGTTAAACGGGTCAGCCCTAACCCTATAGGGCTAGCCCTAACGGGCTTCGGGCTAAACGGGTTAGGGCCTTATCCGGTTCGTTCTAAACGGGCCTCTAATAATTGAGACCTAACCCTAACCCTAACGGGCCTCGGGCTAAACGGGTCTTAAACGGGTTTCATCTAAAAAAAATTAAAAATTAAATCTTCAACATAAAATTTATAATAGTGGCAATAAAATGCTAATTAATCTAAATATTGTTCATAAATTCATTAAAATACATCAAAATAATTCAACATAATTATAAATCCAAATATCAAGACATAAATAAAGTTCAAACATCAATATGTAATAGTCTAAACATCAGCACTTAATTCATAAACTGATAAATGTCTAAACATCAGCACTTAGTTGAGTTTTTTAATTTTGCAATGGAGTTTTAGTTAGGTTTTGTTTTAGTTGGGTTTTTTAATTTGGTAATGGGCTTGAATACTAAGAGCCCAGGCCTACAAAACATTCATTATAGGCATTGCACTTGGCCACTTGCAGACGTGCAGTAACATTAATAATAATAATATATATTTAATTAAAAAAAAAAATTAGCCGGGCTGGCGGGCCAACCCGGTTAACCGGCGGGTTGGCCCGTTTAGCCCGCGGGCTAATAGGTCCGGGTCAAAAAAGCCCGGATTTAAACGGGCCTACTAAAGCTCGACCCTAACCCTGTATTTTTTAGGGCTAAACGGGCTGGCCCCTTTAGCCCGGCCCGGTTTAACATCTCTAGCTATTTCATCTTTTCGCGCGTTTAATGAAGGGCACTTTGGACTAAACATTGTGGGCACTATAAATACCTCAAGGATCAGATTTTCAAGCATAATTCCATCATAATTCCAAGTTCTTAGATTAGTTTAGAGAGAGAATTAGGTAGTTACTTAGTGGGTTCTTAGTAAGATTCAATCTTCTTTCTTCCATAACTTTTGATCCGTCCGTCGGATTTTAGATATGTTTGTTCCTGCATACTCGTAATGATTAGAGCTTTATTCCTGCGGTTCAATTTTGTATTTTGAGCTTTGGATCAAAGACTTAGAATTTGGAGGTTTGTTGCTTGTATTTCTATTCATCCACATATGGTAAGTTTTCCTTTAATTCTCTTGTCTTAGTTCTTAATAATGATGTTTAGATTGTTAATTGTGGATTTCCAATTCCAATTAGCCATGCGCTAATTTCCTTATGCATGGTTGTATGAATACTATGGTGAATTTAGTCTCTTGTTAATCCAATGCATGAATTAGTGATCTTGATGGATTAGTTCTCTTATTAATGACTTGTATGAATGCTTGGAATGTTTAATTGGATTGTATGGCTTATATGGTTAGCAATGAAGTGAGAATTGAGCTATAAGAACTTTATGCATACCAAGTGTTAGATATTTGGCTTGTATGACCAATGAGAATTGCATATTAGTCTAGACCTCTTACTTGGAGTGTTATGAGTTGTAGAGAGATCTAGACACCTAATAGAGCCCTTAGCTTGTGTTGTAGAGAGATCTAGACACTAGTTGACTTGATTAAGACACCAAGAGACCTTTTGCATGCTAGGATGGATAGGACACTAGAAGAACCATAGTAGGATTACTTCCATGCACACACACCACTCACTTGCTCACTTCTTTGAGGTGGTAGTTAGGATTTACTAATTCTTGTTTATTTAGTTGATAGAAACCATGATTGTTTTCTTGCTTTCCTAGCTATTAACCTTTTGTAGACATGCAATGCTTGCTTGATATCACATCATTTCCCTGTGTTCGATATTTAACTTGGTTAACTTGCCACGACAACAACGACCACGTACACTTGCGTGTGACACAATTTTGGCCAACACAATACAAAGGTATATGACCTTTTTTAGGTTCTAAAAAAGGGATAGTTCTTAGAAATCTTCTAAACCATACAAGCTCTTTCCATGCATTGGACAAAGCTATATATTCAGATTCCATCAAAGATAAAACTACACAATTCTGTTTCTTCGATGCCCAAGAAACTATACCACCTCCGATAGTGAATAACCATTCACTAGTTGACTTAGAGTCATTAGTGAATAATGCCCAATTAGCATCACTAAAACACTCAAGTGTAGATGAATTGCATTTATAATGCAAACAATAATTATTTGTTGACCTTAAGTATCTAAGTACTCGTTTTAGTTCCTTCCAATGATATTCTCCTGGATTGCTAGTAAATCTACTCAATATGCCAATAGAACACGCAAGATAGTGTCTTGTGTGATTCACTACATACATAATACTACCGATTATTTTGGCATATTCTTCTTGATTTATAACTTCTCCTCTATTAGGAACTAACTTCATATTTAGATTTATAGGACTTGAACTGTCCTTACTATCAAAGTGATTGAACTTTCTTAGCATATTTTCAATATAATGAGATTAAGTCAAAATATAAGTTCCATCTTTCTTAATCACCTTGACACCCAATATGACATCCACAGGACCTAAGTCCTTTATCTCAAAAGCTTGCTTTAAAAAATCTTTGGTCTCGTTTACACCTCTCATGTTAGAACCAAAAATTAGAAAGTCTTCAACATATAAAGTCACTACTACTTCATACTCAAGAGTAACTTTAGTAAAAACACAACCTTCTACTTGCTATTCCTGAATCCAAAACCTTTTAATTTCTTGCTTAAATTTTAGGTGCCATTGTCTTGATGGATGAATTAGTGATCTTGATGGATTAGTTCTCTTATTAATGACTTGTATGAATGCTTGGAATGTTTAATTGGATTGTTATGGCTTATATGGTTAGCAATGAAGTGAGAATTGAGCTATAAGAACTTTATGCATACCTAGTGTTTGATATTTGGCTTGTATGACCAATGAGAATTGCATATTCGCCTAGACCTCTTAATTGGAGTGTTATGAGTTGTAGAGAGATCTAGACACCTAATAGAGCCCTTAGCTTGTGTTGTAGAGAGATATAGACACTAGCTGGCTTGATTAAGACACCAAGAGACCTTTTGCATGCTAGGATGGATAGGACACTAGAGGAACCATAGTAGGATTACTTCCATGCACACACACCACTCACTTGCTCACTTCTTTGAGGTGATAGTTAGGATTTACTAATTCTTGTTGATTTAGTTGATAGAAACCATGATTATTTTCTTACTTTCCTAGCTATTACCCTTTTGTAGACATTCAATGCTTGCTTGATATCGCATCATTTCCCTGTGTTCGATATTTAACTTGGTTAACTTGCCACGACAACAACGACCACGTACACTTGCGTGTGACACAATTTTGGTAAACAAGTTTTTGGCGCCGTTGCCGGGGAAATAATTTCGTTGTTAAGTTGGTGTTATTTGTTTACATTTTCTTTTCTTTGATTCTTTGTTTGTTTGTTTGTTGTTTGTTTGTTTCCCTTGAATTCCGACAATGCCAAAATAAGTTTTTGGTGCCGTTGCCGGGGAGACAATTACTTTGTTAGGCTTGTATTGATGTTTACTTTGTTTTTCTTTGTTTCTTTGTTTGTTGCTACTATTCTTGGTGTGTGTTGATACTTGCTTATTTTTTAAGGAGTGCACTTGATTGAAGATGGGCGAATACACCATTACTTGTATTCTCCACAATACACATATCCTCCTAATTCCTATACATATCAACCTTACCCATACCAACAATTCTACCACCACCCATACCATTATCCCTATCCTTATTCCTCTCCCTACCCATATCCATATTCATATCCTCATCCTCCCCACATGTCTAAGGAAAAAGAAGTAGAAAAAGAAGAGAAAGAGAAAGATGAACAAAAAGAAGACATATATGATCTAATTAATAGATTTCTTGAAGAGAATCAAGATTTGAATGAGGAAGATTTCAAGATAACCTTGTATTACAATGAAAAAGGATCTTATACACCTTCTTCTTTCACTATTCATTCTAAATCTCTTAATATGGACATTTATGATTCTACTTCTTTTGCTAGATTTGATAGGAATCAAGTGAAAAAACAAGAAATGGAGGAGAAGGAAAGAGATGATTCAAGAGGAGGAAAAGAGAATAATCAAAAAGAGGTAGATGAATGTCCACCTATGGACATGAGCTTCATGGAAGAACAACAACAAAATGAAGTGGAAGATGAGTCTATTATTGATATAAGCATTTCTAAACCCTTAGTCTCTTCCACTTATGCTTACTTTGATAATGTTGTTTATATTAATTTCGTCTTGCCTCTAGATATAATTGATGATAAGATGGAATTGAAAGTTTTCTTGAATATTTTTTATAGTAGGAGATGGGGGTGGATTAGGTTGAGAAGAAAAGAGGAATTTTCTTGTGCTTAAAAGTATAAAATGAAAAGGAAAGTAGGTGTGTGGGGTAGAAATCCTACTTGTTTCCTTGATTTTGAAGCTATGAGATTGTTGTATAATGGGAAGAATGCCAAATATCCTAGGCCATTTAGCTAACATTGGTTTCGTCCGGCTAGGGGACGTTAAATCCAAGCGCTAGATGGGAGGCAACCCATCCTAAAAAGTTTCTTGCTTAGTAGGTTTACTTTGTAGTTTAAATAATGTTATTTGTTTTGATTTGCTTTATATGAGGTAGTGTGTTCTCTTATCTTGATTGATGTATTTGATCTATCCTAGTTTGGGGGTGTTGCCTCTTGGTATATAGTGATTTCTTGGTTGAGTAAAGCTTATATATGCCTTTATTGATTCATTGATTTATTGCAAATCCTATTTTCATCACTCGTCTCCAAACTTTTAGGATCACGATCCGAAAAAGTTTGGGGGGTGTGTTCGTTCTTCAAATTTTGATTTGCAATGATAATTGATGTGATTTGTGAGCTCTAGAAAGGTGTGATGAGGAGATTTATCTTCTTACTTGGCCAAGAAGGAATTTTTCGTGTAAGTGGCAAGTCACTCTCCTATTCTAAATACCAAATCAAGGTATGTCTTTACACTTATGTCTCCCTATGTACTTCCATTCTTAGGTTTAGTTTGTTTGATTGTAGATTGTTATTTTGAGCTTTCTTGTTGATTCTTGTGGTATTGTGCTTTGATTTGTGAATTGCATGATCTTTTCTTCACTCTTTGCCAAACTTTTTAGACCCTTGGTCCAAAAAAGTTTGGGGGGGTGTGTTCGTTTCGTAAATCTCATTGCAATGCTATGCTTAAGATGATTCTAGTGCTTTCTTATGTTTTGGACTATACGTTTATCATGATGCCTTGTTTTGCTTGTTATGATTGTCATTTTGTTGCTAGTTGAGAGCTATGATGCATGAGATATGTTTATGATTGTGTGGATGATTTTGATAGTATAGGTTAGAAGTAGAGGATTTATCTTTTAATTCATGTCTTGTCTAGTTTGTTATGGATTCTATGATGCTTGATACTTTGATGATATGAGCATTTTGAGATGATATGAATCTTGATCAACCTATACCCGTGAGGTTTTGAGCCATTTATGCCCGTTTTAATCTTGAACGGATGATATTCTTTGATGTGAGTTCCACACACATACATGTTACTCTAGAACTTGGCTTTAGTCTTATTTGAGGCTACATTAGATGAAGATTTCACATGATATGATTTGAGGCATTTCTTTGATTTATATTGAGCCACTTTGCCATATGAGCCTACCATTGATATTATTATCCATTGCTTACCATTTTGTGCCTTTAGACCTTTCCTTTGGCTAACCACTTTGAGCCATTTTTCTTCCTTTTTGGAACTCTTTTGTCCCTATGATTAGTAGAGTGAAAAGAAGGAAGGAAGATTGGTGATTTAATGAAGAACATGGTGGCCTTAGTTGAAAGAAATTCAACTATGCATAGATTGATGTGAAAAGAAGGATCAAAGGCAAGTGCTTGCAAGGAATTGAACAAGGTTGACTTTTGCAAAATTATGGTCAAGTTTGACTCTAGTGTTGAGAGTATGATCACAACTTATAAAAATGGAAGATTAATCTTTAAGAGTGTGATTTTGAAAGAGCATGAAGATGAGATTTCTATTTGCATGAAGATATGATCTCTACTTGGATTCCTTCTATGCTTTACTGATCATACTTAGTCACTTTTATCCATATGTTCCTTCCCTACCAAAGAGCCAACACCTCAACCTTATGAAAGTCCTCATTGATGTGTGAATGATTTGTCATTTCAAATGGTGGAGAATGTAGACTTGAGCCAAGCTTATGGTAGTATGTGTATGTGTTGTGATGATTGATTGAGCCTAAACACTTGAGGGTTGAGCTATACACTTATCATGTGAGGATCATGACTCATTAATTTGATATCTTGCTTGTTGATTCATTGTTGATGGTTGATTAGATGAGATTGCATGCTAGACTTGCTTGATATTGATTGATATTTACATGGCATTTGACTTGATCTTGACGCTTCATTGATATAATTATTCCCCTATCTTATCGTTTCGTTGCTCGAGGACGAGCAACAATCTAGTTTGGGATGTGATTAGGGTCATAATTGCATCTTTTTACATCCATTTCTCTATGGTTTTGATGTGCTTATGTTCATATTTGACCCTAAAATGATATACTTTGTGCATTTAACCCTTTTTGGCTAGAAAGTTGTGTTTTGTAGTGAAAACGAGCAAAACCGGCAAAAAATGAGAAAGTTTGTAAAAGTTTAGAAATTTTAAGTTGATCTAATGGATTCAAATGATATATCATGTCGAAGAGTTCAAAGAGAGGGTCGCAACGCAAAAAGAATCGAGTCAATCGGAGCTCTAGAACTCAAGATATGAAGAAAACAATAAGTCGAGGATCGACCGAACGGGGTCGTGCGACCACCAGCACGGGATCGTGCGAAGGCCCCCTGGTTTGTTCAGCCATGGTCTGAACGATCCCAAGCACGATCCGGATCGTGCGGCCACCTGTTAGGGATCGTGCGAGGACCCGGATTTGCACAATTTCAAGGGTTGTTTCGTCTTTTCGCGCGTTTAATGAAGGGCACTTTGGACTAAACATTGTGGGCACTATAAATACCTCAAGGATCAGATTTTCAAGCATAATTCCATCATAATTGCAAGTTCTTAGATTATTTTAGTGTTGATAGAATTTACTAATCGTATTTGTTATGTGGCTAGTTATGTCGGGTTAATTCTACCAAACAATAATCGAAGGGTTTCGTGTTCTTGGATAATATGGAGAGAGAGAGTGAAGAGTTTAGAGAGAGAAAGTAAAGTGTAGGAAATGTATTAATTATATTGAATTGTGTAATAGTTACAATAGAGGTCTTATTTATAGGTGTGCAAGTGTGAGGTGGCACCTTACTAGCTTATTTGGCTTCCGGTGTTGACGAAGGTCCGTAACCTTCGTCTTGGTCCCTCACACTGCTCCCTATACCGTGCCTCGTGCTACTAATATGCCTTAAACTAGATGGGCCTCGTTAAAAACCTCGCCGTAAACCACCCTTGTGGATAAATCGGATGGAGGAAAACCTCGTTAAAAACCTCGCCGTAAACCACGCGGGTGCCTCCTTTGGTTCCTGGGTGTTGTGCGATGACGGACCTCGGCGAGGTCCCCCCTCTGGACATGGGCGAGCTCCCTGACGGGCTCATGAGCGAGCTCTTGGGTTGTATGGCGGTGGGCTTGGTTGCGGCCTCATCGGCTGCTGGCGAGCTCCTCTGCCGACCTTCTCTCTTTAGTACGCCCTGGTACCCTGGCGAGCTCCTTACCCTTGGATGGTTCGTCCATCAACATTTGCCCCCCAGCTCGCCTACATCATGATTCATTCAATGTGTGGGCGAGCTGACCTACGAGATCACGGGCGAGCTCCTGTGACGCGGTTCGAGTGTCGACGTGGGGCGGGATTCGAGGTGTCGTACACGCCTTTTCAGGAGTCATTTCCCGTGCCAATTATGATGACTTTTCAAATTCTTTGCAAATAGGCCTCTGTACTCTTTGGATATTTGATCTCACTCAGAGCCTATAAATATGGGCAACTCAATTCATTTCCCACTTTTGCTTCCT
Source organism: Prunella vulgaris (assembly GCA_026898435.1). Taxonomy (NCBI): domain Eukaryota; kingdom Viridiplantae; phylum Streptophyta; class Magnoliopsida; order Lamiales; family Lamiaceae; genus Prunella; species Prunella vulgaris. Next base: position 69,632 of record JAPKLY010000313.1, read on the forward strand.
CACTTTTCCGAATGATTTTTTGGCGCCCGATTTCCTCGCAACCGACGAACTTTCGAGCGCTCCCCAAGGTAGAAATCTTTTTCTTTCTTGTTCTTAGCTTTCGTTCTTTCTTCCCTTCAATCTTTCCGAGGGTTTTGCACATTTTCTGATCGTCCCCCGGCTACTCCGGCGACTGTTGCGTCGGCTTGGACTCTTCGAAAATGGTATAAAAAATGCCCCCCGTTGCTAACCCCAACATGTCAAGCCAATCCACGAGCCGGACCCCTCCGAACTGGAATCTGGGGAAAAGACCAATGACTGATGATCGGCCAATTCCCCAAATGATCCCCGTGGTGATCACCTCGGGATCTGGGGCGAGCTCCGTAGCACGCCCGAGTAGCCGCGAGGTCCTCGGCGAGGTCTGCCCTGATTCGGGGGAGAGAGCTACCAACTCTGGAGGTGACGATGCCTCAGGTCTCCGCTAGCTTCGGGAGGACCTCGCCCGAACCACCGATGACGCGGCCATCCACGAAGTGGAGGCCGCAGAGGTCCCAGAGGAGGTCGCCGAGAGTGCCGACCAAGCAAGCGATCTTGTCCGTGAGCTCGACGAGGAAGAGGACGAGGGTGAGGTGGAGATCACTCACGACTTCATCGATTTCCCATTTCCCCGGCTGCCGGAGCACCAGGTCCCCGCCGAGGTCATCCACGACTTCAACTGGGGGGGATATGTGAGGGCGTGTGCGGCGAGCTTCCCACTGCCCGAACGGTACCTCTCCGATGCCCGAACGGGACCTCTTCGAGGGTTGTTTCGTCTTTTCACGCGTTTAATGAAGAGCACTTTGGACTAAACATTGTGGGCACTATAAATACCTCAAGGATCAGATTTTCAAGCATAATTCCATCATAATTGCAAGTTCTTAGATTAGTTTAGGGAGAAAATTAGGTAGTTACTTAGTGGGTTCTTAGTTAGATTCAATCTTCTTTCTTCCATAACTTTTGATCCGTCCATCGGATTTTAGATCCGTTTATTCCTGTATACTCGTAGTGATTAGAGATTTATTCCTGCGGTTCAATTTTGTATTTTGAGCTTTGGATAAAGACTTAGCATTTGGAGGTTTGTTTCTTGTATTTCTATTCATCCACATATGGTAAGTTTTCCTTTAATTCTCTTGTCTTAGTTCTTAATAATGATGTTTAGATAGTTAATTGTGGATTTCCAATTCCAATTAGCCATGGGCTAATTTCCTTATGCATGGTTGTATGAATACTATGGTGAATTTAGTCTCTTGCTAATCATATGCATGAATTAGTGATCTTGATGGATTAATTCTCTTATTAATGACTTGTATGAATGCTTGGAATGTTTAATTGGATTATATGGTTTATATCGTTATAAATGAATTGAGAATTGAGCTATAAGAACTTTATGCATACCAAGTGTTTGATATTTGGCTTGTATGACCAATGAGATTTGCATATTAGCCTAGACCTCTTAATTGGAGTGTTAGGAGTTGTAGAGAGATCTAGACACCTAATAGAGTCCTTAGCTTGTGTTGTAGAGAGATCTAGACACTAGTTAGCTTGATTAAGACACCAAGAGACCTTTTGCATGCTAGGATGGATAGGACACTAGAGGAACCATAGTATAGGATTACTTCCATGCACACACACCACTCACTTGCTAACTTCTTTGAGGTGATAGTTAGGATTTACTAATTCTTGTTGATTTAGTTGATAGAAACCATGATTGTTTTCTTCCTTTCCTAGCTATTAGCCTTTTGTAGACGTTCAATGCTTGATTGATATCGTATCGTTTCCCTGTGTTCGATATTTAACTTGGTTAACTTGCCACAACAACAACGACCACGTACACTTGCGTGTGACACAATTTTTGCAAACACAATACAAAGTTATATGACCTTTTTTAGGTTCTAAAAAAGGGATAGTTCTTAGAAATCTTCTAAACCATACAAGCTCTTTCCATGCATTGGACAAAGGTATATATTCAGATTCAATCAAAGATAAAACTACACAATTCTGTTTCTTCGATGCCCAAGAAACTTTACCACCTCCGATAGTGAATAACCATCCACTAGTTGACTTAGAGTCATTAGCATCTAATGCCCAATTAGCATCACTAAAACACTCAAGTGTAGATGAATTGCATTTATAATGCAAACAATAATTATTTGTTGACCTTAAGTATCTAAGTACTCGTTTTAGTTCCTTCCAATGATATTCTCCTGGATTGCTAGTAAATCTACTCAATATGCCAATAGAACACGCAAGATAGTGTCTTGTGTAATTCACTACATACATAATACTACCGATTATTTTGGCATATTCTTCTTAATTTATAACTTCTCCTCTGCTAGGAACTAACTTCATATTTAGATTTATAGGACTTGAACTGTCCTTACTATCAAAGTTATTGAACTTTCTTAACACATTTTCAATATAATGAGATTGAGTCAAATTATAAGTTCCATCTTTCTTAATCACCTTGACACCCAATATGACATCCACAGGACCTAAGTCCTTTATGTCAAAAGCTTGCTTTTAAAAATCTTTGGTCTCGTTTACACCTCTCATGTTAGAACAAAAAATTAGCAAGTCATCAACATATAAAGTCACTACTACTTCATACTCAAGAGTAACTTTAGTAAAAACACAACTTTCTACTTTGCTACTCCTGAATCCAAACCTTTTAATTTCTTGCTTAAAGTTTAGGTGTCATTGTCTTGGTGCCTGTTTAAGTCCATAAAGAGACTTCTTTAATTTGCATACTTTATGTTCTTCACCCTTAGAAACATAACCTTCAGGTTGATGCAAATAAATTTCTTCATCCAAGTCTCCATTTAAGAATGCAGTTTTAACATCCATTTAATGAACCTCCAACCCATAAATAGATGCAATAGCAAACATAGTTCTAATAGATGTAAATTTAGCAACTGGGGAGAATGTTTTAAAATAATCTATTTCCTTCTTTTGACTATAACCTTTGGCTACTAATCTAGCTTTGTATTTATCAATGGTACCATCAGTTTTGAGTTTCTTTTTCAAAACCCATTTGCAGCAAATAGGTTTAGTCATTGGTGGTAAATCAACACGAGTCCAAGTTTGATTATCAAGTATGGATTTTAGTTCATCATCCATAACTTGTTTCCACATTTTAGAAACTGGTTGTGACATAGCTTCTTGAAAAGTTTTTGGGTCCTTTTATAACATGTAAGTTAACATATCAGGACAAAAATTCTTTTCAATTCTATGTCTCTTACTCCTTCTTAATTCGATTACTTCATCATTCTCTTCCCTTTCTAAATTTTCATCATTCACAATTTCATTGTTAGATTCATGCTCATTTCTATCAAGTTCACCAAACAAATCATTATTAATTTCCATTTTATCAGCATCCCTAATATTTAAGTGGTCATAAAATATAGCATGTGCAGCCTCGAATACACTATTATCATGAAGTCTAAGAAATCTATATGCTTTACTCATAGCAGAATAACCAATAAAAATAGATTTTACAGCTCGGTTACCAAGTTTTGGCCTTTTTAAAGTAGCATCTAAAACATATGCTATACAACCCCAAACTCTTAAATGTTTAATACTAGGTGCATGCCCTATAAACAATTCATATGGAGTTTTCATATGTTTCTTACTTACAATCCTGTTACTGATGTATCAAGAGCTCAGTAGTGCATCTCCCCAATAACTCATTGGTAACTTTGAGTGTATAAGCATGACACTAACCATTTCCATTAAGGATTTATTTTTTCTTTCGGCTACTCCATTTTGAGGTGGAGTGTTAGGTGCTGAGAATTCTCTAACAATTCCATTTTCTAAACAAAATGATATGAATTCATTAGATAAGTATTCACTTCTTCCTTGAAGATTTTAAATTTATTAAAGGCCTCATCCTTGGTTTAAGCAAATACACATATGTGAACTTAGAATAATCATCAATGAATGTAATAAAATATCTTTTACCACCTTTAGTAATATGCTCTTTATTATCACAAATATCAGTATGTATGAGTTCAAGTAAACTTGTTGATCTAATAACACTTTTAAATGAAGTTTTAGTTAACTTAGTTTTAGAGCAACATTCACAAGTGTTTGTAGTAAAAGTTTCCGAAGATTTTGGAATTAATTCATTTCTCATCATGCGACTCATAGCATTTATACCTACATATCCTAGTCTATAATGTCAATTAACATGCTCAACAATATTAAATAAAGAATAAAAAAAGTAAGCAGAAGATGCAGTATTATTATAGTCAATATTTAACAAGTACATATTATCTTTCATGTAGCCTTTTCCCATAAACTTCCCATTTTTAGTGATAGACACCTTTTGGGAACCAAAAGCTACTTTGAAACCATTTTCATCTAACTTAGTGACAGATACAAGATTCTTTCACAAAGAGGGGATATGATACACATTCCTAAGAGTTAAAGTATTCTCCGAAGTGAAGGGAAGAACAATTGTGCCTACACTGAGAACTTCACTTGAAGAAGCATTTCCCATGTAGACGGCTTTGACCTCTTTCACCATTTCATATGTCTTGAATAAACTCTTGTTTAGGGTGACATGACAAGTAGCGCCTGAGTCTAACCACCAATCAGTAGTGTCGTCATTCACGAGACATATTTCAGATATTACCGCAACAAAGTTTTTGTCAACTATGTTGGTTTGATCCTTTTTATCTTCCTTCTTCTCATTTTACCCCTTACTGTGATGGTATTCCCTTGCATAATGATTAGGTTTGCCACACACCCAACAACCTTTCCTTTTTCTTGTTGTTATTATCAACTTTCCCATTTTCTTTTGGATTTTTCCTCTTCTTGAATTTTCCTCAGTTTCCCTTAGTAATTCCAGAAAGATTCTTATCATCAACATGATTAACACCATCTTTTCTTGAAACTAGATCATCTCTCTTGAGACTTTCATTCTCAATTTGAATACCCTGAAGAAGTTCATCCAAGGAGATAGACTTCTTCTTATGTTTCAGTTTCTTTTGGTAATCTTTACATGAAGGAGGAAGTTTACCAATGATGGTAGAAACTTGAAAAGTTTCAGAAATGGGTTCACTCGCATCAGCACATTTTGTTGCTATATCATTCAACTCGATGACCTGATCAATGACTGGTCGACTATCCACAATCTTGTATTCAACATACTTGTTAACTAGAAATGACTTGTTACCAACATCTTCATTAACGTACCTCCTTTTTATCGCATTCCAAAGTTCTGTTGCAGTTTTGCAGATGTGAAATACATTGAACAATGTGTTGTTCAGTGATTGCAGAATGGTGAAGTGACAGGTGAAATCATCATTCTTCCATTTCTTTGTTTTCTCTATTGCTTCTGTTTTTTGTGCTTCAGTTGCATTTGCATCGGTGATTTCCTCTGGACAACTTTCATCCAAAATATAAAATATCTTTGCAATAGTCAAAAGGTACTCCATTTTCATGCTCCATCCTTTGTAATTTAGCCCATTCAATTTTTTGAGTTTGTCTCCATCATTTAGTTGTGCCTTCACTAATACCGACTCCATTGCAGAAATTTAATACCTTTAAAATTGTTATATAATACTCCCTCCGTCCCTCTATATCGCTCGCATCTTTTCGGTACACGAATTAAGGTAAAAGTGAAAAGTATAAGTGATGTGATGGAAAAAGTGAAAAAGTATAAGTGATGTGATGGAGAAAAGTGAAAAAGTAATGGAAATAGTGTAAAAAGTATTGAAAATAATAATAAAGAAGTGAATAGTAGTTTTCAAAAAAGGTAAAAAAAAAAAACAATGAGCAACATATAGTGGGACGGACGAAAATGACAACATGAGTAACTTATAGTGGGATTGAGGGAGTATGTGGGTAATTGATTTAAAGGTAGGTTAGACACACTGAAAAATGATGCTATCTTTAAAGGTATTAATTCCTCCCACTCAGGTGTAAATGGTTCTCACGAGAAATTGACCTTCCAGGATACAAAACTTATTTCACGGAATTTCGATAGTTACACTCTAACGAATTTCAGAAGTAGAAATCGCGAGTGTTTAAAAATAAGAACTCAAAAATATTTTAGAGAGAGAGAGAGAGGAAAAAAACACAGAAGAAAGATTCTTATTATTTTTCAGTGTTCTTCATCTTCAAGAATGCAAAATATTTATAGGCACTCAAGAGATTATACCGAAGAGATGCTACTGTTTATGAGATCTCTTATTTGCAACTTTTCCTGAAAAATAAGAGTACACAATTCTTCGTAATACCTTTTAATGTGCATTAGTTTTTCTTTTTTAATTTACTAAGTAACCAACAGTTACCTTTAATTAAAAATGAATTTAACATGACTAGTTCAAAGCCATCTCTTGCTTATAGCCAACTGCCTTATTCAAATTCAAATTTAATTAATATTTATTTTATATAGATATATATAATATATAAAATATTCAAGTGGATAACATAAAAAATGCAAAAAACTATATATTATATTATGTAAATATATTAATATTAAATACAACACTAAGCACCACAACTTATAACCTTTTACACAATGACGATAACTAACGAATACACACTTCAGAGCTCCTGGATCTAACTTCTCTTGCTTAACATCAACATAAGAAAAACATCCTGCAGTTCTTAACGTCTTGTAATTAGGTGGCTTTCCATTTCATATTTTCTTCTAGAGTTTTAATAAGCAGTTGTTACCACTGACTCACCCCAAAAGCTCTTTTGTAAACCAAAAGTACTTAACATACACCTTACAAGTTTACCGGTCAATAAATTGTGTCTAAGTTTAGTTAAATTTCTTTCTCATACTCTTTTTGAAATAGAGTATTGTGATGTGATAAGTGTGTAATACAATGTAAACTTATACTCCCTCCGTCCCAGATCAATTTGCACATTTTTCATTTTAGTTTGTCCCAAATCAATTTGCACACTACTTAAAAGAAAAATATCGATTTGCGTGCATACTCACAAAACTTTCTACACATTTACTCATACACCACTACTTTATTTAAAAAATACATTTTCTTAAATCGTGTGCCATCACAGGGGTACAAATACCTTTGGGGCGGAGGGAATAATATAATAAGAGTGTACGAGAGAGCGAATATATATATATATATATATATATATATATATATATATATATAT
>JAPKLY010000313.1:76793-94504 GCA_026898435.1 Prunella vulgaris
ATATATATATATATATATATATATATATATATATATATATATATGAATGTAATGAAAATTTCATACAATGATATTTATGTCGTAGATAGTAGTATTTCTGCAATTTTGAAGTTTTTCACACTAAAATTCTTGTCATGTAGTGATTATTACTCCCTCCGTCCATGAAAATTGGACTACCCTTGCTGTGCACGGTTATTAAGAAAAGTTGATGTTGATGTGTAAAAGTGAGTGTATTAGTATAAAAAAATATTTAATTATTAAAAAAATACTTAATGTGATGTGTAAAAGTGAGTATATGTGTATAAAAAATGAAAATAATGATAGTAAGTTTTCCATTTTAGGTAAGTAGACCATTTATTGTGGACGACCATTTAAGGTAACGTGGACCATTTATCGTGGACGACCATTTAAGGTAACATGGACCATTTATCGTGGACGGAGGGAGTATATGATTTTGATTTGTTTGGTTATTTCTCATTTGCCACTTTAGGAATTAATTAATTTCCCAACAACAAAATGCGCCAAATTCGGATGAAATGAAAATTTTAGCCCTCGAAATAAATAAAGAATTGTCAAATCCATCAACTTTTAATGAAAGGATTGTCTAGCTGAAGTCATTTCCTAGGGTGAAAAAGTCTAAAGTTCGTGGATTATTGATAAATTGGAGTGGAGCTGTATTGGAGAAACTGTTTGAAATCATGATTTTGATGGGGAAGAAATCGCACTAATGACCATGCAATGATTTCTCACTTCTCTATCCTTAAAATCGCGCTTCATCCCTTCGCGCTTCATCCCTTCGCGCTTTTAGCCTCAATTATCTCAATTTTACATCAAATGCTTGAATCATTATTACCACCAAATATATATATATATAAACGAAGTTATAAAATTAATCAGAATGTTCGATTTCAAAATTCATCAATTTTCATTAATTCTGGCATAAAAAAATAATCTCGACCATATATTTAAAATGATTTAATTTTGACCATACGTTTTAATATTTTATATATATATATATATATATTATATAAATCTTATAAATATATTTACAATATCAAATCCTATATTAAATTTTTTAATGTCAACCGTTTATTTTAGTTTCCATACTTCTATAAATTTCAATTTTATAAACATTATTATTCTTATCTTTTAACCTTATTTCTTCGTGCGTCTCTTACTTCTTCTTATTTTTCTTTTGATATTCTTATTTATCGTATTCTTATATTCGAATTGTTTATTTATCTTTGGGTTAATTCTATATAAATACACCACCTTTTACTCAACTTTCAATTTAATTATGAGCTTTACGATTATTGTAAAAAATCACAACCTTTTAAAAAGTTTCAATTCGATACATTTTTTTTTTCGGCCAACAACTGATGACGTGTCTCGCCGGAGCGCGTGAAATGTTGTCACACTGGCGTACACGTGTGAAATACTTTTTTGGTTAATTCTATATAAATACACCACCTTTTACTCAACTTTCAATTTAATCTTGAGTTCACGATTATTATAAAAAATCTCAACCTTTTAAAGAGTTTTAATTCGATACACATTTTTTTTTCCGGCCAGCAACTGATGACGAGTCTCGCCGAAGCGCGTGAAATGTTGTCATACTGGCGTACACGTATGAAATTACTTTTTTATATTTTTTTTCCACATCATATATTATATATAAAATATAACAAAATTTTATATTAAAAAATATTTTTTGAATATGAATTACTATGGAAAAAAACTTTTTCAACCATATTCAAAAGGGACTTGAAAAAACTGTGTTAATGGTACCAAATATCAAAACCATAAAATATGGTGTATTTATATAGAATTAAGTGGTGATATTCGGTACCATTAACACAGTTTTTTCAAGTCCCTTTTGAATATGGTGGAAAACTTTTTTTTTAGCAGGTTCATATTTTACATCTAATAATTTGGTGAAATAATATTTTTTTTTCTATTGCTACACAATTTTCGTGGTTTTCTTTTGGAGGTAATGGTTTTCGTGATTTTCTATTTGATTTAATATCTTGGTATTTGAATTGTTTATTTGTCTTTTTAATGATCTTTTTTTTTTTGTAGGTTCGTATTTTACATCTAATAATTTGACGAGATACTATTTTTTTTCTATTGCTACACAATTTTCATGGTTTTCTTTTGTAGGTAATGTTTAATTGCTACAATTGCAGATCTATTTAATTTAAGATTTTGATATTCGAATTGTTTATTTATCTTTTTATATATATATATATTTTTTGCAGGTTTATATTGAGATAATTGTGTAAGTGCCGTATACACCGCAAATTATTTTACATCATAAGTTATTCACAATTCTAGATAAATAGATGTTCTATAGCATAATATTATGTATGCGTTGTGCATGCATATATATTTTTTAATTACTTAATTTATTTGTCATAATATTGTGTACGCGCTGTGCATGTACATATTTTTTAATTACTTAATTTATTTGTCATAGATCAAAGGTATAATAGTTTACTTATATTATTCAAAAATCTTATAATAGTTTACTAGTATCTGTAAATTATAATAACACATGATAATTATTTTAGATCTAATTATTTTTTATTATTATCAAAGTCGACTAAATCTTTATACTATCTTTTAAAAGAACAACATTTGTATAGAAATTTCTACCGCAGAAATTTTGAAATATGTAAAAAAAGAAAACAAAAACCCATGCGCTTAATAAACTTATGCATTGCAATTGCTATCAAAGTTGTTGGCAATTATTATTTTTTTAAATTTTATTTTAGTTTTTTACTTTTTTTAAATTATTTTATTGTTTAAAAATATTTATTTAATATTATGTTATAAATAAATATTTATACATATAGTAACACACATTTAATCTTACAGTAACACACATTTGCTCTAATAGTAACACATATTTATCTCTCAATTTATGTTATTATATGGACAATCGTGTGTTACTATATGACCAAAATATATTTTTATGAAAATAAATATGTGTTTCTTAATTTATTCATCATCCCATTAAATTTAGCTATATTGTTTCATGTAATACATACGTTATAATATTAAAAATAATTATTTCTATAAAAATAAATAAATATTTATGAATAATCAATATTTGTTTTTATACTAACACACATTTTGCTCTTGCATTATGTGAAAAATTATTTATTCTATAAAAATAAATGAATATATGTAAAAATAACAACATTTTATAAGAGAGTAATTAACATTTGCTCTAAGCCTCTAATAGTAACACACATTTGTCTCTCAGTTTGTGTTACTATATGGGCAAATGTGTGTTATTATATGTGCAAAATATATTTTTATGAGAATAAATATGTGTTTCTTAATTTATTCATCACCCCTTTAAATTTAGGCATATAGTTTCATTTAATACATATGTTATTAAATCAAAAAATTAATTATTTCTATAAAAATAAATAAATATTTTTGAATAACCAATATTTGTTCTTATAGTAACACTCATTTTGCTCTTGCATTATATGAAAAAATATTTATTCTATAAAAACAAATGAATATATGTAAAATAACATCTTATAAGATAGTAACACACATTTGCTCTAATAGTAACACATATTTGTTCTCCAATTTTTGTTAGTATATGGGCAAATGTGTGTTATTATATGAGCAAATGCGTATTACAAAAGGACAAAATGTATTTTTATAAGAAATTAGCATATATTTTTTCTTTAAGTAACATGCATTTGTCCATAGAGTAACATAAATTGAGACAAAAAATTAATACTCCCTCCGTCTTTCTATAAGTTGCTCATGTTACCATTTTCGTCCGTCTTTCTATAAGTTGCTCATTGCTTTTTTACCTTTTTTGGAAACAATTATTCACTTCTTTATTATTATTTTCAATACTTTTTACACTATTTTCATTACTTTTTCACTTTTCTCCATCACATCACTCATACTTTTTCACTTTTTCTATCACATCACTTATACTTTTTTACTTTTTCCATCACATCACTTATACTTTTTCACTTTTACCTTAATTCGTGTATCCAAAAGCAACAAACAACTTATAGAAATACGGAGGGAGTATTACATAACATTATTTAATTTTTTTTAAAAATCCATAATAATTTAGAAAAAAATAAGTGAATATATAGCTTCCATATATTTGCATGGGGAATATTTATCTGGGAGAGCATATGTTAAGGGTTCCCCACTTTTGCATGGGGAATACTTCACTGGGAGTGAGAGCGTTAGTTGCATGGGGGTTAATCCCTGATGGGCGCGCGTTGCTTTACTCTCTCTTTACAGAAACATATGTATTCAAACATAAATTTTTGTCATTTTAAAAAGTATTCTTTAATTATAAAAAAATAAATGTTATGAAATATTATGTCTTGATTTTATTTATCTAATTCTCTTTTGTTATTATCATTATAAGAGTGATTAAATTTTATAATATTTCTTATTTTTTAATAATAACAAAATAATCTTATAAAATATTATGTTCTTAATTTTCTTTTAACATACTCATATAATAATAAAAATTTATAATTCAAATCTTACTTGATTATCTTCAAATATAACAAAATAAGTCTTTAATATTTTTTGTTATTATCTTATAATTGAATTTATCATCTTTAATATTTTTTTGTTATTATCTTATAATTGAGTATTATATTTATTAAAAAACTAATTAAATTACAAAAACATACTCCCTCCGTCCCAGAACTACTTTCATTGTAGTATTGGGCACGCGAACCAAGAAAAAGTAAGTATGTGAGTGTAAAGTTAAATAATAAAATAAGAAAAGTGTATTTTATTGACTTTTGTGAGTGTAAAAATTTCCTTTTTAGGTGTGTGAAAGAAGAGTTGAAACATCCAATTAAGGAAAGTGTGAAAGTAGTTTTGAGACGAAGGGAGTATAATTTTTTTCTTATACATTCAATTTTTGTTTCATACCGCAAAATTCACGGGTATACATACTAGTATATATATATATATATATATATATATATATATATAGAGGCACACTTGGGTAGAAATTTCTACCGCAGAAATTCCCAAAAATAGGCATAAAATACAGGATTTTTAAAAATTCGCAGGTCATAGGCTGGTCGGGGAAAAAACTGGGTCATTCGCGGATCTTACCAAAATTTGCGGGTCAAAAGGACGAATTTCATATTTTAAACCAGAAACTCAAAACCAAAACCTACAGAGCATCTAAAAAATGGCAAATTCACGAGGAACAAGGAAAGGATTCCGATCGAAAGAAGCATGAAACTAATCGGAATCACAAAGACGACATTAACAGGAAGATTTCGAAGTGATAACAAAGTAGATCAGAAAGATAGATGATTACTTTCCAGATTGCCAAATAATAGAAAGAGTGAATTCTATTGGTTCGACAACAACATGTAACATCACAAACACAGATCAAATAGTAACTAATGCATGTGGAATGAATTTTTAAAATGTGTTACATATTCATAATATGTATGTTACAAAATAAAATAACTAGTGTTACAATTCTCTAGATGGGAAAAATATGTTACTCAATGAACATATTCATGTTACTTTATGACCTACACAGTGTTACAAATTACTGGATTGAGTTATATGTTACTGTCTTCAATTCCATATGTTACTCAATGAACATATTCATGTTACTTTATGACCTACACGGTGTTACAAATTACTGGATTGAGTTATATGCTATTGTCTTCAATTCCATATGTTACTCAATGAACATATTCATGTTACTTTATGACCTACACAGTGTTACAAATTACTGGATTGAGTTATATGTTACTGTCTTCAATTCCATATGTTACTCTCTTCAATTACTTATGTCACTCATAAATAAAAATAAATATTAGTAATATACATTTAGTTTGCACCTATAAAAAAATAATTACTTAAAATATGTTATTATTTTCTTTCCTATATGTTACTAATTAATATAATTGTGTGTTACTATGTAAAACTACATGTTCTTACTGTTTACAATTCTGAGAAAATATTTTACCTGATACAATACTATCTGTTACAAAATAAAATAAATGGTGTTACTTTTATTCATTAAAAACATGTTAAATTATTCAAATTTATGTGTTACTATACAGAATAAATAGTGTTACACATACACATATTTAATGTTTTGACTATAAATATTATATTGCAGGAATACATAATGAAGAAGACACTGATCTACAATCTATTAATGGGCACATAGAGGGGTCAGATAATCAACCTAATCAAGAAAATGAAGGCGAGAACTTTAATAGTAACGAATACAGTTACTCATTGCTTGGGATGAAAAGAGACACCATGGATGAAATCTACAAATTGTACTCTGCACATGCCCGTTTCGTTGGATTTAGTGTACACAAAACAATAGAAACAAGGTCAACAGATGGGAAAAAAGTGTTGATATCCAAAAATTATGTGTGCTCTAATGAAGGTAAAAAACGTTCAGGCGATGAAACGATGATTAAGGAGAAAACGACAAAAAGAAAGATTGGAGACACAAGAACAGAATGCAAAGGCAATGATGAGGGCAAGAATAACTGAATGTAGAAAGTATGAAGTAACAAAACACATAATGGAGCACAATCATCAATTGACAAGAAAAGAATGGAACCATTTGCATCGTTCTGAGAGAGCTATAACGGGTGGAAAGGCTGAAGCAATTGTAGACATGCTATCATCTGGTATAAGAGCAGCAGATTCATTCCGTTACCTAGCTTATAGTGCTGGAGGGGAAGAATAGATTGGACACACAATGAAAGACCATCTAAACTATGTGAACCGTACTAAAGGAAGTAACATAGAGGAGGGTGATGTGAAGAAATTCCTGGAATTGATACAGATCCAATCAGAAGAGGAACCTCAGTTCTTCTACAAGTTAGAGATGAATGAAGATGGGAGGTTGAGTAACGTTTTTTGGAGAGACTCAATGATGAGAGAAGATTTTGATATATATGGTGATGTTTTGGTATTCCACACGACTTATAAGACTAACAGGTATGATCTCATATGTGTGCCATTCTTAGGAATAAACAACCACTGAAAAAATACTATGTTTGGAATAACATTTTTATCAGATGAAAAAACAGAAACTTTCGAGTGGTTGTTCACGACATTCAAGAAATAAATGGGTGGGAAGACTCCAGTGACAATATTCACTGACCAGGACTTAGCAATTTCAAAGGCAATAGAAAATGTATAACAATATTTTTATGTTACATAAAATATAAATTAGTGTTACTGTATAATTATATAGAGTGTTACTATAAATCTGTGTTACTATTAAACTAAAATATGTGTTACCAAATATTTATGTTACTCAAAGAGTATATTATGTGTTACTATAACATATAATCTATGTTACAAATCAGGTTTTCCCAGAAACAAGACACAAATTGTGTCTCTGGCACTTACACCAGAATGCAGTGAGCAGGTTTGCACAGTTAAAGAGCAACAATAAATTTAAAGATTCATTCAAAAAGTGTCTATCCGGATGTGCTGATAGAGAGGACTTTGAAAATTGTTGGAAGAAAATGATTAATGAGTATAACCTGCAGAACAATACTTGGTTTGAAAGGCTCTACACTTTAAAAGAAAAATGGTGTACGACATTGAGCAAGGATTTCTTTTCAGCTGGAATACGATCATCCCAGCGAAGTGAGAGTACAAACAGTTCGATATCTTTCAATTCAAGAAAGACCACATGCTTGACTGAGTTTTATGACATATTCAAAAAAACAGTCAAAAATTGGAGAACAAACGAAACAAATGACGAGTTTCGATGTCAGCGTATTATGCCTGAGTCAAGTTTGATGATTAACGGAATAGTGAAACATGCTGCAGAAGTTTACACGCTGACCATTTTCAAAACCTTTGAGAACGAATTCCTAAGGAGCCTATCTTGTACATTGCTGGAGATTGCAAGAGAAGATACCACATTTTTTTATGATGTAACGGTAAAAGGAGAAGCACATAGAGTAATTTTTGAATAGATGATGATTAGAATATAGTGCAATTGCAAAAAATTTGAAGAGTGTGGCATATTGTGCTGCCACTGCATACGTGTGCTGCATATTAACTCAGTACAAGAAATACCGAGTGAATACATACGTACGAGGTGGACAAAGAATGCAAAGTTACAAATTTGGGAAAAAACACAGCAATGGAAGCAAGAAAGGTACAAAATTCAATTCCGTGGATACATCAAATGGCTAAGAGGAGCTACAGCCTTATATTGGAGTGCGAGAGAGATGCTGAAGCAAGGAAAATGCTAGAAGAAATTATGGAAAGAGACTCAATGAAGGCAAATGCATTTAACTCGAAACAATAGCCAGAAAAATCAGCAGAAACTGTGGAAGGAGTTGAAATACGGGATCCTAGACGCTCAACAACAAAGGGAAGGAAAACTAGAATGAAAGGCCACTTCAAAGGAACTCAATAAAAAAAAGAAAAAACTGCCAATGGAATATGGCACACAAACACCAAATGCTCATTTGATATAAAACTCATTCTCTATACTGCATTTATAATTTTTAGTGTTGAAGATTATGTTACTGATGCCTTATTTCAGTGTTACAAAATGGATAATTTTGTGTTACTATTTGGATATGTTACTGTTGCCTTAAGTTAGTATTACAAAAATGATTAAACTGTGTTAATATATAAATATGTTACTGTTGACTTTTGTTTATGTTATAAAAAGGATTAAATTCTGTTACTACATGGATATGTTACAGTTGCCTGATGCCAGTGTTACAAAATTTGACAATCTGTGTTACTGTGGAATATGTTACAGATACCTTATGTCAATGTTACAAATTTTGACACTCTGTGTTACTATCAAATTATAAGCATGTTGCTTTTTGAGCTGAACAGCTAATAATAAAATGTAATTTATTAACAATTTGTAAATACTCAATTGAATATATGTTATTATACATTTAAATATATGTTACTCTTGGTATAAAATTGAGTTCAAAGAGCATTTTCAAACTTATTTGACTTAATATTTGGGTTAAATTTGATTAAAAAAATATGTTACAAGTGACTTTTGTGAATGTTACTATATAATATATATATTAGTGTTACATTTCAAAATTTTAAAAAGAATATCACTATAAATCTTTAAAAATGTTGAAAATTGATTATATTCTCTGTAAAATAATAATTTTTATGTCTTAGAAAAAATTTCATAACAAAATAAATTTGTATGTTACTATTGACCTGATTCAATATTATTATTCAATTAAATTTATGTTACTATTATGTAAATAATACTGTGTAAAATAAAATGAAAAATTACCTTCACAATCTTCCTTTGTACTTCCTCATTTGATAAAAAAACTGATTTTTATAAACAAAAATTTAATGTTACAATATGTAACAAAATGTGTTACTATATAATTTTTTATATATAATATTATACCTTATGATGGATGTATTTCCAAAATAAGTATTACCAAAACAATCTTGTGAACAAAAATATAACAAACTTCAGAAATAAGCATATATACTGAGATAATAAACTGTACAATATTCAAGATAATGTAGACTGCAAAAACTACAGAAACTACCCCCATATTCAGTGTACCATATAAACACAACAAAAACTACCCCACATATTCAACCTAAGAAGATCCAATGTATCAAGGACTTCAATAACTTCACCCAACCCCCACAACCTAGTAAATACAAACTAACAACAAAAAGATCTGTACCCCAATATTCAACAAAAAATTATCCCCATATGCCAACCCAAATTCAAAGTATAAAACCAAATTCACAGCCACAACCACAAACAATTCAAATTCACCAAATCAAATTCACAGAAAAACTCAATCTTTCTTCCTCGATCACAAATTTCTCTTCGTATAGATAACAGTTTCACGTTTCCGCTTCTTCTCCAGTGAACCCTGTTCCTTCGAAGCAGCCAACAGAGCTGGTTTGTTCACATAAAAATCATGCACCTTCTTCAAAACAATGTTTCTGTACTTGTTCAAGTTTGATGTAATAAACTTCGAACAGTAACTTGGCCTTAAAAAAATCCTGGAATTAGCCTATAAAAAAAGATAGGTGTATAATTTTTATTAAATAATTTTTATTAAAAAATCCTAGAACAGTAACTTCAAACAGTAACTCTTCTATCAATAATCATTTTTATTAAAAATTAATAATATACATAATAAGAATAATCAATAATAATATATATTACTAAATAAAATTTCAACACTATAAATATATAATAGCAAGAATTCTTTCCTAAATAGTTTAGGCGTCAAATTGTTAGCACCGTTGAATTTTTTTCTTGAGTTCATCATTCACTATATGATTTTTTTTTTGTAGTGTGTTTTCTTTAGAGGTTTGTAGATTTTGTTTACGTTTTATATTTTTTTTATATTCAGATTTTAATTACTCTATAACTATGTAATAGCAACAAGTTTTCCCTAAATAGTTTTGACGTCATTTAGTTTGATATGTTGATCATTTTCTCTCTTGCTATTTATATCCGTTGGATCATTTTAATTAATTGATTTTGGAATAATTTTTATGGCACTAATATTCAACGTCATTTAGGTAGACATTATGTTTTGATTAAATGACTAATGAATAAGATATTTAATTGAGGCTACAATTTTGCATACATTTCATTTTCTGCATTGAGTAGGTATTGTGTGAAAGTGGTTCATCTCATTAACTACATTTTAACAAGGCAAAAAATATATAAATTCATAACTATAACCTTATATCACAAAGTGGTTTATATTATGAAAATGGTTTATATAATACTTTACCTTCTGCATTATATTTAATGTAGGTTTGTGGCTAATGCATTTTCTTTATTTAAGTACTCGCCCCATCCCAAAACTACTTTCATAGTTGTTCAGGGCAGTGTTTTCATAACCGGGCCGGTGACTAAACCGGATAGAGCACCGGTTCACGGTTCAACCGGTCCAACCGGTTGGACCAGCGGTCTAACCGTTAAATTTATTTTGACTTACATTTTTAAATATTATATATGTTACATTAAAAATAAAATAAATTAAATATTCTCATATAAAATTTTATTAAATTATATGTCACATATTGAAATAAATTAAGTAATAAAATAATAGAATCACATACAAACGAAATTAAAATACTCAAAATAGCTCAAGGTATAATACCAGATTATAATCCATGATATGTTTCATAATTCATGTATAAGTAAAATATCAAATTAAAATATTATTATGAAAATTTAAAATATATAAATTGTAGAATAAATTAATTTTGGGATTGAGACATGTTTCACGATTTAATTTAATAAAAGAATTATAAAAAAATTAAAATATAAAAGTAGACCAGTTAAACCGGTTCAACCGGTTTTGGCCGGTTTTTTCCGGTTGAACCGTAAAAGCGGTTTTCAGGGGGCAACCGGACCGGTTCTATGGCTGGTTCACGGTCCGACCGGTTCAACCGGCCGGTACAACCAATTTTCAAAAACAATGGTTCAGGGCACGCGAATCAAGAAAAAGTAAGTATGTGAGTATAAAGTTAAATAATAAAATAAGAAAAAATATACTTTATTGACTTTTCTGAGTGTAAAAAGTTTATTTTTTAAATGTGTGAAAGTAGAGTTCAGACGTCCAAATAAGACAAGTGTGAAAGTAGTTCTGGGACGGAGGGAGTAATATATATATATATATACACACACAATTAATTTCCATTATTCATCCACATAATTGCTTTATCTTTTTCTTCTTGCAGAAAAATTAGTTTTATTAAAGTATTTTGGAATTTTTGAGAAGGTCAATGATGATATGAATATTGTGCATTTTTTATTTTTTGGTTAAGGAGTTTTTAAACAACCTCAAGATGATATGCATGTATAAATACATTGTTACATATTGATATTTCTTTTTTAGAGTGATCTACCCGATTAAGTGTTATATCCACTTTTGACATTATGTATATTTTTAAAATGATTGATTGAGAAAATTTTGATTTGGTTGAATTGCATTACCACAATCATTCAGTGTACATATTTGTATGAAATTCAAATATATATTTCATTATATTATAGATGTAAATTTTTTATATATTATATCTTTCTACAGAGTAATGTATATGGCGTCAACATAAAAAAATTATGGGACCAATTGGTATAGTGCAATAGCATAAAAATGAAGTTAGCATTTATGCATTTATTCTTAATCTTATGTTTGTTGAAAAAAATTAATTTGAATCATGATTTAGTTAACAGAGAATGATGATTCCCAAAATTAAAAAGTAGTCATTTCTTCTAAATATAATAATTTTAGTTATTTTATCATTTGAGAATTTTTTTATTTAATAATATTAATATAAGAATATTATATATTCTTATTTTAAAATTAAAATTGCATTCTTATTTAGAATATATATATTTGTATTGTAACTAATAAAATATAATTAATAATACTACAAATATCTATTCATAAAAATAACTCTTTTATCAATAATCATTATTATTAAACGATTTATAATGTACATAATAACAATAATCGATAATAATATATAGTTTTAAATAAAATTTCAACACTATAAATATAAAATATCAAGAATTCTTTCATAAATAGTTTTGGCGCCAAATTGTTAGGACTGTTGATTTTTTTTTGTTGAGTTCATCATCACCGTACTTTTTTTGTTTAGCGTGTTTTTAGAGGTTTGTAGATTTTATTTACGATTTATATTTTTTTCATATTCAGATTTTAATTACTCTATAAATAAGTAGTAGCAACAATTTTTTCCTAAATAGTTTTGGCTCCATTTAGTTTGGTCGGATGATCATTTTTTCTCTTACGATTTATATCCATTGACATTAATATTCAACGTCATTTAGGAAGACGTTATATTTTGATTAATTGTCTAATGAATAAGATATTTAATTCAGGCTACAGTTTTGCATACATTCCATTTTCTGCATTATATTTAAAGTAGGTTCGTAATATATATATATATATATATATATATATATATATATATGTGTGTGTGTGTGTGTGTGTGTGTGTGTATAACTTTCATTATTCATCTACATAATTGCTTTATTTATTTTTTCTTGCTGGAAAATTAGTTTTATTTAAATATTTTGGAATTTTTGAGAAGGTCAATGATGATATGAATATTGTGCATATTTAATTTTTTGGTGCTTAAAGAGTTCCTAAACAATCTCAAGATGATATGTATGTATAAGTACATTGTTACAAATTGACATTTTTGTTTTAGAGTGATCTACCCGATTAAGTGTTATATCCACTTTCGACATTATGTAAATATTTATATGAAATTCAAATATATATTTCATTATAATATAAATGTAATTTTTTTAATATATTATATCTTTCTATAGAGTAACTATATAGGGCGTCAACATAAAAAAATTATGAGACAATTGGTATAATGCAATAGCATACAAATAAAGTTAGTATTTATGAATTTAATCTTAATCTTATGTTTGCAAAAAAAAATTAATTTGAATCATGATTTCGTAAAGAATGATGATTCCAAAAAATAAAGAGTGTCATTTCTTTCAAATACTAAGTATATATTTGTATTGTAACTAATAAAATATAATTAATAATATTACAAATATCTATTCATGAAAATAACTCTTCCATCAATAATCATTATTATTAAACGACTAATAATATACATAATAACAATAATCGATAATAATATATATTATTAAATAAAATATCAACACTCCATAATTAATTTAAAATAAATTTAAACAAAATTACATTTCAAGTCAATATCAATTATAAAGATGATCATTTTTATATCATTCAAAAGTCACACTTTCATTTTATTCAATCATAATTTTATCTTATGTTTAAATATTTGTATGCAATTCAAATATATATTTCACTATATTAGAGATGTAATTATTTTATATATTTTATCTTTCTATACACTACAAAAAAAAAGGGAATTTAAAGAGGGCTTTAGTGAGGGAATTGGTGAGGGATATCAATTTAACTAGGGTATTGGCGAGGGAAAAATACCCTAGTTAAAGTGTTGCTCGCTATAAATAGCGAGGGTTTTAAAGAAGGTATCAGAAGATGAGGGTATTAACGAGGGAAAGGAAAAGACGAGGGCAAGGGTTCCCTCATTAAAACGGTAGTCAAAACCCTCGCCTGGCCCTCGGTAATAACGAGGAATTAAAAACCCTCGCCACTGACACGGTGTCAGCTTACCGAGGGGGCCGTCCTCGCCACATCCACACACCAAATTAACTAGGGGCAAGCCGCCAAACGCACGCGCCAGTTAACGAGGGGCCTGGCTACGAGGCCCATCCCGCGAATTCGGACCACCCAAGCTAACCCTACCCTTTGCCTTGTACGGACAAGATAATATTTGTCCCTTACCCTGTAGCATATAATAGGCGAATTTTCACCTTCTAGGTTTCGAACACGCAACCTCTCCTTTGGAGAGAGTGCATGTATGAGGCGCCTAACCAATTGAGTTAGGTAATATTTTCGTTATATTGTTCAACTATATTATATGTTATATTTATATTATTCCTTTATAAAATGTAATTTTAATTCTTTATTGTATATAACTATTTAATTGTTATAACTAGATATAAAATTAAATATTATTGTAGAAAATTAATTTAATGAATAATTTTTATTAAAATTATAAAATAATTAGTTCAACCCAACTCATTTTTTTTTAGAACCAGCAACTACACATGAATATAAAAAAATACAATATATAATTTTATGATAATATATTTTATTCTTAAGATACTAAAAAAGTGTAATAATACCTGAAATACAAAAATTACCTGTTGTTGCAGCAACATCTTCAGTTGATGCATGTTGAACACTCTTTGTTGATGGAATCAGAGATGTTACTTGTCCAAGTATCTCAGAAGCATGAGATGCTACATTTGGCAAAGTACTATCACTTTCAATAGTAAGATGATTAGGTGTAGTTTGACATCTAGTGCTCTGATAATCTGGCAAAGTATTTGAACCTTTTATAACTCTTTCCTTGTTAAGAATTTCTTTAATAGTTGTTCTGGAAATAAAGCTACATTTTTTTTAGATTTAGTGATCCTCCTAAAGCAATATCAGAAACCTAGAAGATAGGAATCACATCACTGAGTTGAGGACTATAAAAAATAGGAAAAATATTTTAAGTATACTTGTAAGAAAACATTTGTAAAAAAATTATTATTATTAACCAAAAATATATTTATCTGTCTAAATTAATTCTAATTAATCCCATGTATGATCCTAAAGTAAATAAGAGATCATTAAAATAATTTTAACGAAAAACATTACAAAAACAAATTACTGTGATCTACTTTAGCAGGTAAAATAATTGCAAGAAAGTAGAAGCTGCTATTTATTTTTGAAAGGAGGACACTCCTAAGCACCATTATTTTTTTTAAGTTCAAGACTTATGTTGTGGAAAAAGTGCTTGATATGATAACAGAACAAAACAAGTTATACGAAACAAGGAAATGGAATTGGACAATGAGCATTGGTATAATACGAAACCATAAAGAATTGTTAGGATGCACATAAATCTAATCAAAGGATTTTGCGAAAGAAACACTAAAGGCATATCAACATGGTCAGAAATAGTGCTAAAAGGTTTGTTCACATTCGGTACTATTACCTCCTGATCGAGCAAACCATTAATCATACAAAACCCAACAACACGTATATGTCCTTCAATATCTCAGAAACAGAATCTTTAGATTGAGCATAGATCTATAATGACAAAAAAAATTAATCACGTGAATAGTATATTGACAAGTAAATGACAATTAAAGCTAAAATAAACATTTCACATGATGATCTAGATGCATACCAAAAAATATAGCATTTCATATCAATTTTCACACCAACCTATATCAAATCAAACAAAAAGAACCATTAATCAAGCATATAATATGTAATGAAGCGCCCAAGTCATCATCAGAAATTGAAAAAAAATAGTGACTTACTGTAACACTTCAAATATAAACATAAATGCAACTAATGTTTTGCTCAAAATATAAGATTTATGATTAACCTGGTGTACGAAAAGATTACTCGTTGTGTTACCTGTTAGTTGAAATTGTACTTGTGATATTTATAGCAGTCATATCCACTTGTAGTACTCACACATCCTTATGTTTTCCAAAACTCCATGTTATGATAAATTTAGTGATTTGGTGTGTGATCATCAATTAGATTAATGACTTAGTGATTCTATTTACAAGTATTGATGTTGGGATCCTAATAGTATCACTCTTTTGTGAGGATGGTATTACGAACTACTCAGTCTAGTATTACATACTATTAGGTTATTTCCTAGCACCATCCTCACAAAAGAGTAATACTATTAGGTTATTTCATTAATTTTTAGTTTTAAATTACTACTAAAAATAAAAGTTTTGCAAGATATTATCTATTTTAGTTTTAAATTATTAGATTAGATATAAAAAACAAAATTAGTTAAAAGATATACACTTGTCGTACGAAAGATTACTCGTTGTGTTACATGTTAGTTGAAATTGTACTTGTGATACTTATAGCAGTCATATCCACTTGTAGTACTCACACATCCTATGTTTACCAAAACTCCATGTTATGATAAATTTAGTGATTTGGTGTGTGATCCTCAATTTGATTAATGATTTAGTGATTCTATTTACAAGTATTCATGTTGGGATCCTAATAGTATCACTCTTTTGTGAGGATGGTGTTAGGAACTACTCAGTCTAGTATTACATACTATTAGGTTATTTCCTAGTACCATCCTCACAAAAGAGTAATACTATTAGGTTATTTCCTTAATTTTTAGTTTTAAATTACTACTAAAAATAAAAGTTTTGCAAGATATTATCTATTTTAGTTTTAACTTACTAGATTAGATATAAAAAACAAAATTAGTTCAAAGATATACACTTGTTGTACGAAAAGATTACTCGTTGTGTTACATGTTAGTTGAAATTGTACTTGTGATACTTATAGCAGTCATATCCACTTGTAGTACCCACACATCCTTATGTTTTCCAAAACTCCATGTTATGATAAATTTAGTGATTTGGTGTGTGATCATCAATTTGATTAATGACTTAGTGATTCTATTTACAAGTATTGATGTTGGGATCCTAATAGTATCACTCTTTTGTGAGGATGGTATTAGGAACTACTCAGTCTAGTATTACATACAATTAGGTTATTTCCTAGCACCATCCTCACAAAAGAGTAATACTATTAGGTTATTTCATTAATTTTTAGTTTTAAATTACTACTAAAATTAAAAGTTTTGCAAGATATTATCTATTTTAGTTTTAAATTACTAGATTAGATATAAAAAACAAAATTAGTTAAAAGATATACACTTGTCGTACGAAAGATTACTCGTTGTGTTACCTGTTAGTTGAAATTGTACTTGTGATACTTATAGCAGTCATATCCACTTGTAGTACTCACACATCCTATGTTTACCAAAACTCCATGTTATGATAAATTTAGTGATTTGGTGTGTGATCATCAATTTGATTAATGATTTAGTGATTCTATTTACAAGTATTGATGTTGGGATCCTAATAGTATCACTCTTTTGTGAGGATGGTGTTAGGAACTACTCAGTCTAGTATTACATACTATTAGGTTATTTCCTAGTACCATCCTCACAAAAGAGTAATACTATTAGGTTATTTCCTTAATTTTTAGTTT
>JAPKLY010000313.1:94514-150178 GCA_026898435.1 Prunella vulgaris
TCTATTTTAGTTTTAACTTACTAGATTAGATATAAAAAACAAAATTAGTTCAAAGATATACACTTGTTGTACGAAAAGATTACTCGTTGTGTTACATGTTAGTTGAAATTGTACTTGTGATACTTATAGCAGTCATATCCACTTGTAGTACTCACACATCCTTATGTTTACCAAAACTCTATGTTATGATAAATTTAGTGATTTGGTGTGTGATTATCAATTTGATTAATGATTTAGTGATTCTATTTACAAGTATTCATGTTGGGATCCTAATAGTATCACCCTTTTGTGCGGATGGTATTAGGAACTACTCAGTCTAGTATTACATACTATTAGGTTATTTCCTAGTACCATCCTCACAAAAGAGTAATACTATTAGGTTATTTCATTAATTTTTAGTTTTAAATTACTACTAAAAATAAATGTTTTGAAAGTTATTATCTATTTTAGTTTTAAATTACTAGATTAGATATAAAAAAACAAAATTGATTCAAAGATATACACTTGTTGTACGAAAGGATTACTAGTTGTGTTACCTGTTAGTTGAAATTGTACTTGTGATACTTATAGCAGTCATATCCACTTGTTGTACTCACACATCCTTATGTTTACCAAAACTCCATGTTATGATAAATTTAGTGATTTGGTGTGTGATTATCAATTTGATTAATGATTTAGTGATTCTATTTAACAAGTATTGATGTTGGGATCCTAATAGTATCACTCTTTTGTGAGGATGGTATTAGGAACTACTCAGTCTAGTATTTTTATATTTTTTACGTATACACATTTCTTGATCATTTTAATTAAATTATTAAATAGTTTAATGTATATTTTTTTCACTATTTATTAATTAAAATATTCTCCATGAAAAATATAGAATAATCACATTTGTAATATTTTTCACTATTTATTTACACGAGTACGTATATACACATGTTTTTATCGTTTTCAAATATTCTTCATAAAATTATAAAATAATCTTATTTCTTAAAATATAATAATAATAATAACATAGAGAGCCAAATTATGATATTTGATAATAGAGATCTTAGTCATTGTCGGTAATAGTCATTGTCGATAATAGTCATTGTCTAAAAAATAAACAATAAAATTCTACCATCTGTAGGAAATATTCAGAAACCCTAAACAAATAAAAAAATATCTCAAACATAAACAACAAAATATTAGTCAAAACGATCATCATCATCAACATAATTATATCGGTGATGTCCATCTTGAGAGGAATGGGAATAGTGACCACCATCTGGAGGGGCATCCTGATAATCAGTACTGTGGGGATGACGACCATCTAGGAAAGTGGGATAATAAATACCGGGAGAACGAGGGCGATGAGCGGGAGATCGAGGGCAACGATGATCACTACCGGTAGGTCGAGTACGATGCTGACTACTAAGAGTAGGAACATGAACAGGAGGGGGATCATTATACCTACCAGCCAGAGGGGGAGCATTGGGATGATAATGGGGTAAAGTAGTACCGGTCTGTAAGTTTTCCTAAGCGTCCGACATAAACATGGTCAACATCTCTTCAAGATGATTCACTTGTTGTTGCACTTCATGTACTTCCATTCATCTTGACTCACGCTCATGTGCAACTATACGGTAGACATTAATCTGACTATAACTTCCAATAGATGTGCCACGAGACGACGAACCTGGCCCAGATGTAACGTGTCTTGTCCTACCCAGTCGACCGAGACCTTTAATCTTTCCATGTTGTTTCCTCACTTTTTGGACATACACCTGGGAGATATCCATTTGTGATGCTTCATCATCTGAGGTCGCTTCCATTTCATTAGCCTCTCCCTCCACTTCATGTTGTACATACAAAATTTATTAATTAAATAATAAAATAAATCAATTACTATCTAATTAAATAATGAAGAAATACTTACAACAACATCAGATATGTGTCCATATGTATATTGTCCGTCACCAAAGTGGTGGAAATGCTGCATGATTTCCCAATCAGTTGGACGGTGTCCATGCTTCTTTTCCTTTATTTTGAATATATATGTTAATTAATATATATGTAAAAATTAACACATAATATTGATATTTATTTAAAATTACTTACATAATCTTCGCTCCATTGAGTGGCTCCTTTTGCTCCTCCCTTATGTTTTGCTATCCCACCTGATCCTCCAGGTTGAGATAATCGGTTCTTCCGGCACTGCTTGCTTTTCCCTTTCACTTTTGGATGCTCCCAATATGCACACAGTGCATCCCATATTGCCTTATCCCAAGGTGGTACCCTCCCATCTACTTTGTTCCATCTCTTCCAGTAGTTTAATAGATCAGTGTATCGTTCTCTTACCCTCTGGATAAATCTCTGATACACCAAAGTGGAATTAGTGACTTCTAGATTCCAGTATGTTTCTCTCTGAAAAAAATAATAACATTACACTAATTTCTACATTATGGTATACTTAATTAAATGAAATTAAAAAAGACATACTTGAAACGTGTTTCAGTATTCTTGAATTCTTCCATGGGATATCTTCTTTAAAGTATATGCACCAAACTCCACGTGCCTCGATATTATATTTCTAATAACTCTGGAGACGTTGTTTGATGGCATCAACGTGAAATTAAAATTAATATATAATATTTGTATTGCACTAAACACATATATATTACTAATATTGACTTGATATTTAGAGTAATAAAAATGTAACTCACACATGCTCATAAAAGTAGATATACATTCGATTTGGAAGTGGAGCATGATCGGCATAGTTATCATTTCCCGAAGGGGGACCATCCTCCATTGTCGAACCAACTGGAGATATATTTGGTGCTGGTATAGTCGGCACCGGCACTGAGTGTCCACTCTGTTGCGGACTAGAGACTTTCGGACTCTGAGTCCTAAAAGATGATCGTCTGCGAATGCGACTAAACAAACCACGCCCCCACAGGGATTTGGATTAGAACCAGACATCTGTTACAAGAATAAAATAAAATATCGATTAATACTAAAACATAAACAATCACAACATATAAATGTTAACAAACACCATTCACCATTCCTAAAATATAAACATAAACAGCACCATTCCTAAAATCTATTCTATACTAAAAGGGGAAATAAGTTTAAGATGGCCAGTTTCTTTCCGGTATCCGGTAATCATTCGAGTACGTGTCGCATAAATCAATACGTATCGTCCTTTCACCTTTATTTCTTTTTTTTTTGCTTAGCATATTCTGAGAAGGGTAAAACTCCACAAAGATCAAATTAGAAAAAGAGTTTAGAGCAATTTAGGTTTTTTGGTATCGCTCGTCGTTGCCGTGATAGGCTGAAATCCCAGCTCAATCGACAGTGAAAGCGCCCATACCGACTCCTCTGTATTCAAACCCGATTTGCTCAGCAGTGATGCTTTGAGGCCATACCCAACACACCCAAGAGAAGAATGTCAAAATCTGGAAAAGGTGTCAATGGAACATATAACTCTTCAATGAAATTCATAGTTGTGAAGGGACTGGCTGCACACGAGGACGTTATTGACAATTCTCCACCTGCGACATCCGCCTGGAATTTTAGGTAAGTACTTTTCAATTTCAGTTTCAGGTAGATAATAGTATAAATACATATGCTAACCACATGTTTGAAGAAATGCCTCAATGAAATTTTTTACACTTTTTTTTATGAATCTTTCATCTTGTCCCTGTAGTTCCACCCATAACAAACTATTTGTGAAATATTGAAGGATTTTATGGTAAAATATAAATTGAAGCCCAATATCTATGAGGCTCAATTCTGTTCACTTTAACGATCTTGTGCATTAGGATTAGATGGTCTTGTTGTTTGAGCTACTATTGATACTGAATAATTTTTGCATGCAACTTGTTTTTCAGATGTCTTAGCTCTAAGTAGACATTTGTGAAGCTTGAAAGTGTGGTTGTCTTTTGTATGTGCATTAAAGATGAGCTACTATTGCAAAAGCTCTACTTTCTAAAGACTGGAATCATGTGAGTTCTGAATATTCGCTATCTTGTTAAGTACAATTAGATGCATTGTTTGGAGAGGAAATCTTGGTTATTATTATCAATTCAATTAATTTATGATTCCTAGGCATCTATACATATATAATCAGGAGACATAAAAGCTAGGTAAGTGCTCAATTCAGTTTTTTGTTAATGAGTGATCAAAGATCATATCTTGTGAATTCTATTTATTTTTAATTATGATATTCTGGTGTGTTTTGTTTAATACCATGCTCTTTCATTTTATTCCAGTTGTATAAGTGGTGTTTTATCACCAGTTCAAGGAATCTATTTTCTTAGTTTTCAATTGCTTTTGGGATTGGGGATTCTTTTACAATTGAATAACTTTAGGTTTGTGCTCATTTACTGATTTTGTCCAACATTGAGTGTGTTGTCTTCATGGTTTTGCTTTTTTCTTTTCCTTTTCCTTTTCCTTTTCCTTTATTGAAATCCAGTGGCACAACTTATTGATATTGAGCATCTAAGATTAGTAATATTGACGAGATATACAACTGGTTCGGAAGTTATATTGCATGAGGTTGTTGATTTATGTAAGAGTTGTAAAAGTGAGATTTGAAGAAAACATAGTAAAATATCCACATCAAATATTAGCATACAAATGGGGTGGGACTTAAAAATTAATTCCAAATACTTGGAATTGGTTTGCTTTATTTGGAACTTTGCATATGATTTGTCCCTATTTACTGATCTGAGGACTGCTTTTTCCCTTTGATCATTCTAATGAGTTTGTTCTGACTTTTGACATATGTTGGAACATAAAACTGTACAAAATATAAAGATAGGTTGAAAAAGTGGTCGAGTCCTAATACATCAGGAGATAAAACTAGAGTTAATACATTTCTTGGAACCTTTGAAGCATACGTGAAGCTCTTACCAGCAAATTTAAACAGATCACTACTAAACTTCCAGAGCCATGAGCATACATAAATATATATGTATATGTGCTAAAATAAAACTTAGATATTTTATGCACATTATATAACATGCCTGGAATGTATTTTTTTTTAACACTTCAATTTCAATGATTAAAAATCACTTATGGTGCATCATATTTAGATTTTCATTTGTTAAAATAATTGACAATCCCATCCCATTAATATCGTCTTGCTATGAATGCAGGATATTATTGTGAAGGCGTATAGATTTGAAAGTAAGGCCACACTTTTTGGGACAAGCGCTAAATAGGTACACTCTTTCGCAACAATTTTATCTTTTTGCAAAATTAGCTTGTTTAAGTAGTAGTACATTCATAACAAAGTACTTCACTTTTTTAATGCTTATTTTTACAATAACTGCCCTAGCTTTTCTATTACAATATCAAAGATTTTACCGCTGTTAGCAGAAAGAATACTTGTTATCAAAATTAGCAACTTTACATTTTCTAATATAACTTATATAGTTGGCCATTTTAACAACAATGCCGTCAAAAAGAAAAACACGTGCCCAAGATGATAACACAAGAGCACCATACAAAAGAAAATATGTTTCACTAGAAGAACGTAGATAAGCCAAAAATAAACGACGAAGCAAACAACAATTGGAAAATGTTATTGTTGATCCATTAGCATCTATAGTAAATAGCCCTGATTTACTACCGAATGTACAAAATTGTGAATATTGCTAGGCAAAACCTGTTTACTTAGAACCCCCTACGTTCTGTTGCTCATTAGGGGAAATAAGACTATTAGAAACTGTAATGCCTTTAGAGTTAGTACAATTGTATCTTGGACATACTGAAAATGCTAAAGAATTTTGTAATTGTGTTCGTAGTTATAACAACATGTTTGCATTCACATCAATGGGTGTACATTCTGACAAATCTTTGGCTAGAAGAAATGATGGAATTTATACATTTCGAGTACAAGGTCAATTCTATCATTTTATGGATCAACTAATACCTTCAAATGATGAAAAACCAAAAAATCTTCAATTGTACTTCTTTGATACAGACCATGAGATTTGGAATCGCATGTCTATTAGTTCAAAATTTAACGAAACACTAATTGAAAAATTGATGCACATCTTAGAGGTAAATCCATATGCGTATTTCTTTCGAAATCTTAATAGTTTTCATGACTTAAATGAATATAAAATTGCATTACAAGCTGACCCTAAAATTGACCAAAATGTTATTAGCACACCCTCTACATCTCAAGTTGCTGGAATATGGTTAGAATCTAACGAAAAAGATCAGTGTACAAGTCAACATATACAGGTTTACCCAAAAAATAGTCAACCCCAAATTATTAAACATTATTTTGGTTGTTTTGATCCTATGCAATATCCTCTTATATTCCCAAATGGAGAACCTGGTTGGCACCGAACAATTCAAAGATTAAATGAAAAACAAAAAACAATGGTCCCTAGACCAACATGTGATGATGAAATCATTTCAAACATCCAAAATTGCACGAATATAGATGACTTCATGCAATCTGAAGATCAAGGTAATATTGAATTTAATATTTTTTAAATATTACAATATAATCATGTTTTGATTGCTAAATAGATGTTTATTTTATTATTTATGTAGGTTCTAGAAATAAGAACACTCAAAAGACTATAGTGTCATGTCGTGAATATTATTGTTACAAGTTACAAGTAAGAGAACATGATAAGTCATTTTTACTACACGTTGGTAGACTTTTGCAACAATATATGGTTGACATGTATATCAAAATTCAAACATCAAGGTTAGACTTTTTTTGGAAGTGCAGATATGCAAAATCGTTTAAGAAAAGAAATATATCGTGGTTTAACAGATGGTATCACACAAGGTTGTGAACTAGGTGCTGATATTGGGTCACGTATGATTTTACCCACCTCATTTGTTGGAGGACCTAGAGATATGCGAAAAAGATATATGGATGCTATAACTTTAGTACAACGTTTTGGAAAACCCGATATTTTTCTAACTATGACTTCAAATCCAAATTGGCCAGAAATAAAAGCATTATGTTTGCCTTCTAATGAAATACAAAATAGACCTGATTTGGTTGCAAGAATATTTCGTGCGAAATTTCAAATCTTAAAAAATGAACTGTTCAAGAAAGAAATTTTTGGTCATGTTGTTGCGTATACTTATGTAATAGAATTCGAAAAGAGAGCTCTACCCCATGCTCATTTTTTGCTTATTTTGAGCCAAACATCGAAAATGTTTTCCCCTGAAGCATTTGACAGAATTGTTTGTGCAGAACTCCCTGATAAACATATGAAACCATATTTATTTTCATTAGTAGTTAAACATAAGATGCATGGACCTTGTGGTTTGCTTAATTCGACATGTCCCTGTATGAAAAAAGGCTTTTGCAAATTTCATTATGCTAAAGACTTCTCAGAAAATACTAAATGCACAACAAATTCATACCCAATATATCGTCGTACAAATAATAATTGTACAGTTGCTATACGAGGATCAGAACTTGATAATCGATGGGTTGTACCTTATAATCCATATCTTTTGGCAAAATTTAATTGTCACATTAATGTAGAAATATGTTCAACTGTTCAAGCTATTAAATATATGTACAAATATATTTACAAAGGACACGATAAAATATCATACTCATTAGCAAATACTAACAACCCGATAGTCGATGAAATAAAAAATTTTCAATGTGCTAGATGGATTTCACCTCCTGAAGTAATCTGGTGAATTTTTAAATTCGAGCTCAATCATGTGTATCCACCTGTAATATGTTTACCGATTCATTTAGAGAATGAACAATTAGCAACATTTTCGGCTAATCAATCATTACACAACATTGTGAATAACCCTATACTTCAAAAAACTATGTTAACTGAATTACTTTGTATGAATAAATACAATGAATATGCTAAAAAGCTTAATTTATTATATGTTGAATTTCCAGAATACTTCACTTGGCACAGTGATTCAAAAGAATGGAAACCCCGCAAAAAGAAGAAAGTTATACCTCGAATCTTTTCTTGTCAGGCATCAAATGGTGAAATATTTTATTGTAAATTGTTGTTAATGCATATTAGAGGACCAAAATCCTTTACAGATTTGAGGACAATTAATGGAAGAACTTTTACCACATATAGTGAGACTGCACAAAAATTTGGATTGATTGAAGATGATAACACTGCTGAAATGTGTATAGCAGAAGCTGTTGCGTACTTAATGCCTCATGCTTTACGACATTTATTTGCTATTGTCCTTGTCTACTGTAACCCCAAAAATCCGAAACAATTGTGGTTAAAATTTGAAGATTTCTTATCCGAAGATTTTACTCATAAGGATATCTATAGCTCTGATATGGTTAGACGAAAAGGTTTGGACATCATCATTTATATTCAATGGGGAAAAAATTGGAAGACTTTCTCTCTATAAATGATGATGAACTATTAAATTTTCATGATAGTTTGATCAAAGAATTACAAATAGAAAGAGACATAACATACCTAATCAAGATCTTTTAGCTACTGAGAGATTGAACGTAGAACAAAGATTTGCATATAATCGAATTCTATACCATATTAATAACAATTTATCAAATGCTTTTTTTTCTGGACGGTCCAGGAGGTACTGGAAAAACTTTTCTATACAGAACACTTCTTGCTACTGTAAGATCTACTGCTCAAATTGCACTTGCTACAGCTACTTCAGGGGTAGCAGCATCTTTACTTCCATGTGGACGCACATCACATTCAAGATTCAAAATTCCGTTAAATGAAAATGATTCTAAATCATGCAATGTTAGTAAACAAAGCACATTGGCTCATTTGATTAGAGTAGCAAAATTAATTATTTGGGACGAAGCTACGATGGCAAAACGAAGTACTATTGAAAAATTTGATGAAATGTTGAGAGACATAATGAATTCACATGATAATAAATACCAGTTATTCTTAGAGGCACAAAGGACGAAACTATACAAGCCTCCATTGTGATGTCACCTTTATGGAATCAACTTGAAAAGCTAGAACTAAAGCAAAATATGCGTGCATTACTAGATCCTGAATTCTCTTCTTATTTATTGAAAATTGGTGATGGAATCGAAGATTCTAATGAGAAAGATGAAATCCAAATACCATCTAGAATCACCATTCCATTTGTTGATGATGTTACATCTTTGAATTAATTAATAGACATAGTGTTTCCAAATATTAGTGATTGCACTCAAGACCCTTCCTTATTTGTTAAGCGAGCTATACTTACTACAAGAAATGATTTTGTCCATGAAATAAATGAGGTCTTAATTAACAAGTTTCCTGGTGAAGAAACTATTTATTTTAGTTCTGATGAAAATACAGACAGTTACGTTGCACCTGACCAACAAGAATTGTACCACTCTTTGACTCCTCAGGGGCTTCCTCCCCATAAATTAACATTGAAAATAAATGCACCAATCATACTGCTACGAAATATTAATCCAACCGAAGGACTTTGCAATGGCACACGCTTGTTTTGCAAAGGTTTTGATAGAAACATTATCTATGCTGAAATTTCAGTTGGCACACACTCTGGCAAACCAGTATTTATACCCCGTATAACATTAGAAGCTCCACATGATAGTTTCTCTTCTATTCCATTCAAAAGGAAACAATTCCCAATACGCTTGTGTTATGCTATGCCAATTAACAAAGCACAAGGTCAAACTTTAGATTTTGTTGGTGTCTATTTGAAAGAATCTGTATTTTCACATGGTCAACTTTATGTTGCATTGTCAAGAGCAAGAACTATTGATCAAATAAAAGTGCTAATTAGGACATCAACTTCATTACTACAAAGCAGTAACTATACAAAGAATATCGTGTACCATGAAGTTCTAAAAGCTGCCAACACTAACTACGTATACTAAACTGCTGAAACAGGTAAAAGCTGCCAACACTAACTACGTATACTAAACTGACCATTGTAGTTGTGTTGCTGAAAAATATTTCCAAATATAGTATCATGGGGCATTATAAAATTATGCACTATTTAGGTTATTGTTTTACTTGAGAAAATGTGTTCTGCTAAGATAAGATAAGTTGCTCTTCTGTTAGGGTACTGGTTTGTGCAGTTGTATAATATTATATAAAACTCTTTTTTCTACAATTTCTTTGTTTTTCATTGAGCTTAATGTCTAAGTATGATTATCTTTTGGAGTGCTTGTAAACGAATAAATAGTTATACAATGGACTGTTCACCGCAAAGCTGAATGGTCATTCTGGATGGTACACACCAAAGTAGATATGCCATGTCAGTATATAAGCATTACAGTGGAGGAGACCTTCATTTGTGCATTACATAACTGAGGATTCTCTCTTTCACAAAATACATCTATGCGAAAAGTGCTTCTCAGGAGGAGTATTGCACAGATGCTGGTGAGGTGTCATTAAGATTTATATGGGTGAGGTCATATCAACAATCAGCCTATACAAGACTTGCATATTTTTGAAGATCCATCATACGTTCCCATTGTAATTGTGGAACGAGTTATCAATACTTATAAAAAATGTATGATCCTTTCCTGAACAGATTACTGAATAACTTTTGCATGCAACTTGTTTTTTCCCGATTTTAGCTATTTATCTTTCCCTGATATGTCTATTTATTTAAATTCCTTTGTAATACTCACTGAAAATTATGATTTTCTGGGTCTATCATGCATATATGAACGAATGCATCTGTAGTGGATTTCTATAATTCTATTTTCCATGGCCTTTCCAGGATTATTTGAATCCGCATTTCATTGTTTTGTGATAAAGCTTATATTATTTTGTCATGCATAGTTAACATATGTTGATAATTGTAGTATGGAATGCTTATGATTTTTCATTTTTAAAGAATTTAGAAATTTTTAAGAGTTCTTCTCCGGAGAAATAGTTGATTCTTGAATATAGCAGCATTATCAAATATTGGTTTGCTCAGTTGTCATCTCCTGCAAAAGTCATTTGTCTAATGTCATATCACAAGGTTGTAGGCTTTTGTTTCTGATGCCACATCTGATTTGATTTGTCTTCTACAATCATTGCTTATAATTCCTAAACAGAGAAAGTAAAAGTTAGTACAATAAACTTTTATCTGCTAAATTTCTCCAAAGAAACCACATTTGTATTACTCGCAGCAGATTATACCAAAATAAGAAAAAAGAAAAAATTAACGATGTTTATTAGTTAATCTCTATTAAACTACATTTGATAAGGATTTGATCTGGTTTATATGATATCTTCAGAGGTGTAACATTTTCTCTTAGAGCATGAGGGAACATGATAGGGCAACTATTCATGAAGCTATGGAGCAGCAGACAATTAGTGTAGCTAAGGTATTTACATTTGATAAGTAAGTATCATATTAAGATTATTTTCTACAGATCAGAGAGGTGTCCTTCAGATCTAATTCTCATAGATTGTTTGTGCTTTTGGTTTATTAATCTATCATTAAGTCTGCTTTATTAGCCTATCAAGTGTTTCTCTTCTCCTTTATTTTACTAAATTTAATATGGCACGCTTTCAGTCAACTTGCTTACTCATGTGACTTAATCAACAGGGTACTAACTCTAGAGTGGACACATATTTTGGTCTATGCACATATCCTGGTCGAGAGTTACGACATCGCAGAGTGAGCGCACACATGTGGCCAATTTTATTCGACGGAAAGATAAACCCATGTATATATATATATATGTTTGTAATTATAGGTTCTTAATTTATTACGGGTAGTGTGTGATTATTTAAAATTAAATTCTTTTTATAGTTTGATAGCACAATTAAATATGACATTAAGATATTTTGATAGTCTGGGTTGACACCTCAAGCATTGAGGTGTGCCCCCACTAGTATATATAAACATATACAACAGCACCATTCACCATTCCTAAAACATAAACAATCACAACAACACCATTCCTAAAACATAAACATACACAACAGTACCATTCATCATTCCTAAAACATAAACAATCACAACAACACCATTCCTAAAACATAAACATACACAACAGTACCATTCACCATTCCTAAATAATAAACATACACAACAACACCATTCCTAAAACCATGGATGTAAATGGCGATCGCCGAGACCGCCTAGGCGCTTGAAGGTCCTCGGCCACAGACACCAAGGTCAAATCACCGAGAAAAATCTGCCAACAGATTTGGCACTACCAAGACCGCCTAGGCAGCCGCCGAGGCCCTCTTGGCACCGCATAGATGACCATTACTCTTCTTTTTTTAATTTTTATTTCAACTTAAAAGTTAGAACCAAAATTAAAAAATAAAAACTAATTTACTAAATTGCTAAAAATATGAAAGTTTAATTTTACTACTTCATAATTTATTCGTTCTATGTCGTATTATGATAGTTTTTTACATTTTGTTGACTTTTTATATTTTTTGGTAGTTTTTAATTATGTTTTAAATTTATAATTTATCTATAATGTATATTTTTATTAATATATATTTAGAAAAAAATTTAATATTAATAAAAAATAAAAACTAAAATAGAAAATCTTGGCACCGCCAAGGCGGCGCCTAGGCACCATCTAGGCGGTCTTGGCGCTTGACGGCACTCGATCGTCCACCGATCGCCAAGTGCCATTTGCACCCTTGCCTAAAACATAAACATACACAACATATAGATGTCTCAAAAACATAAACAATCATTCTAATCCGAGTCTTCTTCTTCATCATCATCTTGTTATTCGTCTTCTTCTTCCTCCCCCTCCTCTTCTTCTTCATCTTCTTCTTCATGCTCAATGTCAACTAGTGTAGAGTTTACATCACTTAATACGACTTGATCCTCATCTATTTGCAAATTCATCTTATCTCATCCTTTTGAAATGGGGGAAGCTCTGGATTTCTATCGATTTCCACTAAGGATCTCGATTTCATTTTGCAAACAGCCCACCATTCTTGACTACGCAGCCCTTGGGTACCTGCAATAGTAAACCCGAGTTGCCTGACTTGCTAATACGGTAAATCCAAGAAATGCTTTTCTTTTTCCAACCACATTCCAACCTTTTATTGTGGGCCTCAGCACCCTCTTCTGTTACTTTCATACACCCAGTCATGTTAATTTCTTCAACTTGCAACATTCCTGTACGAAGAGGTGGTGGAGGATCTGTAACTACGACATTCTTTCAAAATGCAGTCTCAATGTGACGTTATTCCGCACAGTGTGGACAAGCATAAGTGTATTCCGCACAATGTGGACAAGCAGTTCTTCCAGCTGTGCTCCAACCAGACAACATTAAGTAGGCTGGAAAGTCACTGATAGTCCAAATTAGTGCAACCCGCATCATAAAATTTTGTTTACTGCAACATCGTACGTTAGCACTCCATGTTCCCACAAATATATCAAAACACAAATCAGTGGTAGTAAAAAATATCCAATTTATCTTTTAGATTTTTTGGGCCAGGCACTAGAAATGTAAGAAACATGAATTGATCGTTAATGCACATCCATAGGGGTAGGTTGTTGTTGATGGGCGAACTACTAAGGGAAGACTAGTAAAACAAATAGCCTAAGGTTAGGGAGCTCGCCAGGAGCTCGCTAACGTAGTCCAACTCCACATCATCACTCTTGACCAGTCAACACCATGAAGGAAGAGGGAGCTCGCCCAGTAGCCCCAGGTGCCACGTCATCAGCATCTAACCAAGGGATCACCAGGGAGAGAAGGAGCTCGCAAGGGAGCTCGCCTAGAGCTCGCCCAACACCAGAAGACAAGGCCCGATCCTACTACCATCATCACATCCCAAAGCAACATAAGACAAGGGAGCTTGCCAAGGAGCTCGCCCAGTCCGGAGTAAAGCTAATAGTTGTGTAAGAAGCTAGTAGTGATGTAGTACGACAAAGCAGTGTAATTAGAGCATAGTAGTGAGTAATGACAGGTGTTGGAGACATTTGTCAGCACATTAGGCTAAATAAGCCCACTAAGTGTCACCTCATTACATGTAAACCTATAAATAGGTCCCATGTACCATTTTTCTCTCTCTAAGTTCATAATACCAATACTACTTCCTCTCTCTAGTTTCTCTCTCTTAAAAACTCTCTTAAGAACTCATATCTTGTTTATTGTTTGGTAGGATTTCAGTGTAATTACAGCCACATAAACACCAAATTAGATAATTCTACCAACAGTTGTACGGTGTCTATATCACTGGCCACGAGGAATATTATTTTCTAGACGTTCCAAATGGCTGAAAACCATCAGTGCTCAAACTCAATCTAACATTTCGTATTTCGGTGGCAAAATCAGGTTACAAACGGTCTAGGTGTTTCCAAGCCAATGAGTCTGCAGTGTAACGCATAACACCAGACTCGTCACTAGAGAAACTTGCATGTCATTTCATATTTGTGGCGGTAGCATTGGACTGATACAATCTTTGCAGTCGAGAAATGATAGGAAAGTAGAACATCTCCTTAAAAGGATTGTTATTTTTCAAGTGACCATCCACATTACGACTACGAGGTTTGAACCGTGGTTGACCACAAAACATACAATACTGAAGATCACAGTCTGCTCCCCAATATATATAACATGCAATTCTGTGGACAACAGTCGATCCTCTCCACCGGAAGACCCATCCCACCCATCAACAATTTGATTGTAACCTCTTTCAGAAAGTCTATTTTCTATTTTGATGTTCAACAATCGTGAATTGAATGACAATTGTGAGTGCGATTCGCAACTAGGATACAATTCTCGATCCGCTGCATGAAGTATCTCATAAAATCGTTCAGCATCCTCATTAGGGGGTTCTTCATCATTGGTCTCATTATATACTAGACCAAAAGTTAAGTCCATAATCATATCATGGAAGGAGGTAGATGTTGCATTATTCTCATATGAATTAGAAGTCGAAGCCGGAGGAATATCAATGAATTGATGTTGTGAAGGGGGGCCCAGCTTTGCTCACCAAGCAAAACCCAATTATAATAATTGGGCATAAAGTCATTTTTAAACAAATGAGCTTTCACATCAATGGGTTCTTTAAATGTCTTATTCCGACATCTAAACTTCTTGCAAGGACACCTAATTTTTCCTTCACACATCCAATTCGGATTACTAGTCGCAAACTCTAAAAATGATTCAAGCCCACTAAGAAATTCAGGAGATATCATTCCAATAATTGTTCTTGGACCATACATCCAACGAAAACGACTTGAATAATCCATATAAACATGATTCACAATTATAAATATATTTGACCGTTAATTCATTATATTTCTTTTATATATAAATATTTTCTAAATTTTTTGATAGAGTTTCGTTTAATTTAGTCACAAATCACATTCATCAAAATCATATAGTGCATCCATTTCTGACTTAATTAATTAATTAAATCGGAACACACATTCTACAACAAACAATACCAACAATCAACCCATACTCCAACATCCACATTAACGTCTATGCTAATTAGATCGAACATAAATCAAATTAAATATTCATCATATATATATATATATATAACTGAAAACACATACTATATCAACAATAAATTATAATTAATTAAATGAAATTTTAATTAAATAAATACATACGATGATAGGACGATATATATATGAAAATTAAATCGAGATCGTTGAACGAATCGATCCCGCCGCAACGCCTCATCTCACGTACCTATTCATTATATAATTACCTATGTACACAATATAATTAAGAATTAATAATAATGCACAATATAATTAATAATATAATTACACATAATATTTCCTATTAAATATAATTATATATATAATACACATGCATATTCATATATATAATATGATATATATAATTATAGGCTAGCTAATTATATTAATTAATAATTAATTAACTATGTATAAATAATTATATGTATATATATATAAATTAATTAATCAATATATATAAGCACTGTATGCCGTACGTGTGTGCATAATTAACATATATTAAACTTTAACTAATTAATATAATTATATTTAAATTCATTTATATCTATATACAGATTATATAATATATACACATACATATATATATATGCATATATATATATATATATATATATATATATATATCTACTATCACATGGCTCTGATACCATAAAGAAACAGGATCGGGGATCTTGATCATATCAGTAGTATAGCTATGGATCTTTGACACAACACAGATTGGAAATTACTGAGAACATATATAGATTATGAGTTAATGATTTCCCCGTATTGTATCAATAATGTCTCACGGACCTTTTCCATAACAAAATGGCCTAAGTATTCAAGAATCTATGAATTAACCTGAAAAAAGGTTTTATGCCCACAAACGCCTGCGCCTTCACTCGGCATAACGGCAAAAGGCTACCCCACACGGTTAACTCATAAACCAGAAAACTTAGCCCAGCAAGTTAAAACCTTAAAGACACATCTTGATACTTGTTGGACAAAATCTTAACTCATAAATATCGATAGACAACTCAAACCAATCGGTCGAAACCATTCACTATATATTGATATAATTAGATCAGATCAAGCGACTTATGATCTCGAAAACACATGAAATAGTAGAGTATGAGATCCTAGATCATTGATTCAATACGAATCTCTAGCCTGCCATAGGGCGGCTATGAATCTCTCAAATAAATTTTTAAAACAGAAAAATAAAAGAGAGATTACCCATGAAGGGCCAAAGTAGAAAATCCGGATATTATTAACTTCGGAATAATTTTACAAGTGAGAGAAGAGAGAGAGAAGAAGAGAGAGCGGGCTATCTAAAGTCCTTCCTTCTTACAACTAATAACACACATATATATAGGGGGAGAACCGGACATGAAACCCCGGATTTCATCCCAAAATTAAAAAATGAATAGTAAAAAGTGTGAATAGTGAATTTACTATTCATGAACAGTACTTAGTCAGGTGAGGTCAGCGATGACATAAGCAAGGCATAGGCTTATGCTGTCTTCTTGCAGTGTATTTTTATCCTGCCATGATAGACGCTTGTTTTTCTAAAAGACTTTTAGTCTTAAGGAAGTCTTCATGTGTACGGAGATTTTCCACTGCATTACTTCAGAGGAGTACACTTTCACTGATTTGAATGAATCTGTTAATTCCTCCTATTTTCTTTTGTAAGATATTACAATAATTTCTTCCCCTTATGTCTTGGAGATTATAATTATTCGTGATATGAAAAGGGGTATTCCAAATGTTGGAATCATATTCAGATTTTCTGATTTAATTTTTTCTTCTGATGTCGTCTATAATTTCCATCTTATTTTCTTTTGAATTTCTCTATAAGAGTATC
Source organism: Prunella vulgaris (assembly GCA_026898435.1). Taxonomy (NCBI): domain Eukaryota; kingdom Viridiplantae; phylum Streptophyta; class Magnoliopsida; order Lamiales; family Lamiaceae; genus Prunella; species Prunella vulgaris. Next base: position 111,757 of record JAPKLY010000313.1, read on the forward strand.
CTTCAAAATATCAAAGCTTTCTTGTAAGGAGAGCTCCAACCCTTCATTGGGGTCTTGGGCATCCTGTAAATCAGAGTTAGATGCCATCGTTGAATCTGATTTTGAATCAGGAATATCTTCATCTTGAAACATGTTCTTTTTTATTTGATCCATATAAAGATCAACAATTTTTTCTTTGGGAAATATTCCCTCGTACTTCTTTGAGAATTCCGGGAAAGGAAGAAGAGACTTGGTCTCTTGTTGCTCAGGATCACTTTGGATTCTGTTAATAACGGATTTAATCCGCTCAATATTTTCTTTGAAAGGGGATTCATTGGAATCTTTAGGAACAATACTTAGGTTGTTCCAGAATCGAGACATATGTACCCTGTATAAACAGGGGGTCCCAACATCAGTATAGCCAAATTCTGGCTTCCATTTCCAGACCCATGGGATACTGGAGTCAATAAAAAATCGACAAAGAACTTGGTCATTTGTCTGATGAGTCTTCATACGTGAAGTTGCAAGAACATAGTCTTGAAAGATAGGTTTGACCTTTGGAGGCAGAATATCTGCTGAGGAACCATAAATACTCCACCAAGAAATGAACCAATTGGGGAGTGGTGATTTTGCAACATTGTCACAAATCTTGATAAGCCACGTATGAGTATGCTTATCATTCTGGTAAAGTAAAGTTTTTTGAAAACTTTCAACATAATCCCAATAATTGTAGAGGAATTTGTTGTCATTTGCTTCATTAAAAATAAATTTTTCAGAAAAAGAAGCAGTTCCCCATTTTTGGATGGAGATGATGTTTTTAATAATGAATTTAGAGTAAGAAATATTTTTACTCTTTTGGGGATAGTGAGAAATCTCAACACTTCCCAAATTTGAGAGAATATTCTCATAAAACCCTCTGCTTTTGTAGGTTTTAGTATCCCAAAAATTATTTGGAATGTACTTTGTCATCAGAATCCATGGGAATTCTTTAAGTTTTTCATCTCCTTCTTCGAGTATGATGATTTGTTCCCTCTTAGGAGAATCAAAGAAAGTGTATTCCTTCTTAGTAAGTGAGGCATATGAGCCTTCTTCTTGTGGAGTTGAAGAAATATCATCAACTTGGATATTTTTTCCCTTTTGTTTTAAGAATTCTTGGAATTCTTGTTCAAGGTTATCCCGATTTTGAGAAGAACCTATACCAAAAATATTCTGGTTAATGAGAGTCTTCTTACCCCTTTGTATAATAGGGGGCTGCGACCTTCCTCCCCTTCCTCTATAAGAGGAAAATGGAGTCCTGCCCGAATGGCTCATTCCTGAAATCATGAAATATATTCTCTGGTTAGAAAATCAGGAAGATTATTATCTTTTCCCTGCTTATAGATTATATCAAAATCAAAATAAGCAAGATGGGCTTGCCATCGGGCAAACATCTGTTTAGACACATTGTGTTCAAAATCTTTCTTAAACATAAAAGAAGCGGCTTTACAATCAGTTTTTATTGTAAAATGCTGATTATAAAGATCATCTTGAAATTTTAGAACACATTTTTCAATGGCTAGAATTTCTCTAGCAACCACAGAATAATTTTTCTGTGAATTATTCCACTTACCAGAGTGGAATCTAATGACATATTCATTTTTATTATGCGGATTAACCTGTTTCAAAATACCTCCATAGCCTATGTCAGAGGCATCGGTTTCCACAAACTTATCCCATAGGGGATTGGCGAGCATAAGGCAAGGAATATGCTTTAATTTCTCTTTTATTCGAATAACTGCTTGAGTGTGATTATCACTCCAAGGAGCAGGATTCTTCTTTAACCTATCATATAAGATAGCAGTATCTTCGGCTATATTTTTAATATAGGAAGAAACATAATTAAGGCTTCCTAAAAATCTTTGTAACTGAGTTTTATCAGTTATGACATCAGGAAATTTTTCACCGAATTCAATGCTTCTTTGAATAGGGATAATATTTCCCTTTTCAATAATATGACCCAAAAAATTTATTTTAGTTTGAAACAAAATCATTTTTGGCTTTGAAATAACTAAGCCATTTTTAGTGACTAAAATTTTAAACATATCAAGATGTTTAAAATGTATTTCTACATCTCTAGAAAATACTAAAATATCATCAATATATACGATGATAATATCACTATACGGATTAAAAATATCATTCATAATTTGTTGAAATTCAGAAGGGACATTTTTAAGCCCAAAAGACATTACCGTCCATTCATAGTGGCCGAAAGGAACATTAAAGGTTGTTTTATAACGATCCTTAGGATCAATCTGTATTTGCCAAAATCCAGATTTCAAATCAAATTTTGAAAATACTAGTGCATTGACTAGTCTATCTAGTAAATCATTTTTATTAGGAATAGGATGGCGAATACATTTTAGGACTTTGTTTAAAGGTTTGTAATTAATTACTAACCTGGGAACACCACGTTCCTGCTCTGAATGTTTATTAACATAAAAAGCAGTGCAAGACCAAGGAGATTTAGAAGGAACTATAAGTTTCTTTTGTAAAAGAGAAGATATTTCTTTTTTACACAATTCTAAATAATCAGAATTCATTTGACAAGGCCTTGACTTTGTAGGAATCTTGTCTTCAGAAAAACTATCCTTATAGGGAAGAGAAACCATATGTTTCTTTCTTTCCCAAAAAGCATTTGGAAAATCATTGCAAATTTTCATAGAAAATTCTTTAAACAAGAATTGAATTTTTTCTTGTAATTTAGGATTATTAATCCTTTGTTCAATAGTAAAAGAATTTAATTCATTTTTAAGAAAATTTATTTGACAATTCCTTTGATCAATTTGATCACGAATTTGATTTAAAACCTTATAAATTGGTTTTGTAACAAATTCTAACTTAACAGGTTTATTATCAAAAATACCTGAAATACCTTTTTTATCTACCTTGATAGGATAGATGCTGTAAATGAAAGGAAGGCCAATAATCATTTGGCTAGTAATGTTTTCTGCAGTAAGAAAATCATTAGGAATGCAAACTTTATTAGTGCAAACATAAGCACCTTTTAACTTATAAGAAATCCTTAAATTTCCTCCTCCTGCATGGGAAAGAGTTTGGGTAGTTTTTCCAAAAAACTTAGTGGGAATTATTCCCATTTGGATAACACTAGTATCCGCACCACTATCAATCATGGCTATAAAATCTCTTTTATAAAAATCGTTTATTAAAAGAGAAATTTTTACATACCATTTTTGAGATAAAATGATATTGATATTAGAAAGATGATTATCAGTCAAACTTTCTTTAGAAGAATGAGTTGGAGAGCTTGGCTCACCAATTTCTAATTTTTCTTTTCCTTTTTCCCATTGGGAAAGACGAAAAGAAAATTCAGAACTTTGTGATTGAAGAGTTTTAACACTTATTTTGAGATTTTCAATCTCTTTTGAAAGATCTTTAATAGTAACAGGATTATTTTCTACTTCTTTAATTTTAAGAAGTTTATTAACATCATCCATGTTATAAAAATTTCTTTCAATATTTTTTTAAAGATCATTTCTTTTTTCCTTAAGAGGAATATTCTCAAAATTGTCAATAATTTTATTGCGTAAATCAAAATCTGTGATTTGTTTAAGAAAATCCATAATATAATGATTGTCAATTACACTAATATTCATGTCTTTGAACTGACCCTTAAGTTTATAAACTTCATCATCAGTAATCTCATTAGTATCTTGGATACAATTGAGACATGACTTACCCTGAAGGCAATTTTGACACTCATTGGTGACAAATTGACTTGAATCAGATAATGAAGAGTTTAACTCCTCAGAAGAATCATTGGATCCTGTATCAACATCATAATTTGATTCTGAATGCATAACTATTCCTAGAAGAGTCTCTTTGAGAGGCTCATCAAGATCAAGATTTTTAATCTTGTCTTTTGCATAGCACTGGTTAGCATAGTGACCAGGTTTTCCACATCTGTGACAAATAATTTTGTCTAAATATTTTTTCTTTTGAAAAGATTTTTTATTATCAAAATCTTTTTTCTCTTTCTGCTTTTTGTCAGAAATTTTTTTTCTTCTTCGGAAATTTGGTTTATAAGAAAAATCCTTTTTTCCTTTAGAAAAATTCTTTTTGGAATTTTCAATTCCAAATTGATCACAGAAAAGACCGAGTTGTTTCTTTTCTAAGAGATTATCTCTTTTAAGCTGGTTTCGCAATTTTATTTCATTGCAAATATTTAATCCTTCTTGAACACAAATACTAATGATTTGGCCAAAAGTATATGACGCGTAAGAAATAGAGTTTGCGTCTTTTCGAAGAATTTTCTTGATTCTTTCCGCGAATAAATACGGAAGACCATCAACAAATTTGTTTTTCCAAATATCTTGGTTACAGTCAGGAATATCATAGATTCTAGACAAAAAAGTATCTTTGTACCAACGAAAGTCAGTAAGAGTTTTACAGCTCATATTTAAAAGAAGTGTTTTGGTATTTTCAGAATTGTTTGAAATTTTACCAGTAAAATGTTCTAAAATAGTAAGAACAAGAGAATAAACCTCATTTGGTTTAGTTGTATTATTTTCTATTTTAATAGAAGAAAATATTTCATTTTTATTATGGGGAGTAAGATAGTTATCCCACCAGCCATTAAGCTGTTCTGTAAAACCGACAGTAATGGCCTGTGCAGTTTGCACATCGTCATTACCGCTTATTCTACAAGCAGAGCTGTACATAAGCATGCGATGGCATTGGGTATAGATATATCTATCACTTCCTCCATCTATGTTCCACTCATAGATGCTTTTACCAGAATAAGAGGTATTAAAGAAATTTTCTTGTTCTTAATTGAGAACATCAACGGGAGTAGGCTTAGTATAATAATATTTTGACATAGTAGGCCTATCTGCCCATTTCATTTTGTTTAGACTATCAAAATTATTTTGACTACTTTCTCCAGACTCAATATGTCTGTTGTTCATTTCATTTTGAAAATAATTTTCAATAGTGGAAATATGCAGTTTTCCAAAATTTTCAGTAATAATTTTTCAAGATCAGAAATAGAAGCTTCAAACTTGAAATCTTTAATCTCAATAGGAGATTGAATAGAAGGAACAGTTGTAATAACTGGATTTTCTCCTTCTTCTTTAGAAATATCAGTCTTAGGCTGATTTTTGTTTTGAAAAATAAGAGAATCAATTTTCTCATGTAGTGAAGCAATTTCTTCACTAGAAGAGAAAGATTGCAAAAATTATTTTGCTTAAAAATCTCAGAAATATTGTGCAAAACATCTTTTTCAATAATTGTTGAAAAAAGAGAAAAATTTAAAGTTTTACCTTCGGAGGATATTAGGAGGATAGACGGATTTTCGAATATCTCCTGAAGAAACTATTTTATAGGTTCTTTCAATTGTAGAAATTTGGTCAATATAAAAGATTTTTATAAACCAAGGAACAAAATAAAATATTTTATTTTGTTTTGCACAAAATTCATAGAATTTTTCAACGAAGTAAGATAATTCTTCTTTTGGAAAAGAGTTGAAATACCAATCTCTAAATTTTTTCCATTTTGGATCATAAAATTCTTTGTTGATATGGGCTCTATTTAAGGAGCCTTTATTGAAATCCAAAATTGGTTCAAAAATCATTTTAAACAGAAAAATCGCATTCCGAAATTGTTTCGGGGTGTTTTTCATTATGAACAATATTGTTTTTATTAACAATAATATTTTCATTTTCAAAATCATTGTTTTAATAAAACTTTTCTTCTTTTAAAGAAGAAGTAGAAACTCTTGAAGTAGAAGGAACATTGACTTCATAATCAAGAGGAGAAAACAAAGTATAACCAGACATAGATCTAGTATAAGAAGAATTTCTTCTTTGGTTATTATGAAAACCAATTTTAACAATACCATTATTACTTTGAGCAATATGGTGAAAATCATTGTCGAGTGAAGGGATTTTAGGAACAAAATGTTCAAGAATCCAATTTTCTGGGAAAATAATCTCATTCCATTTAATGGGTCTACGAGTACTAACATTGGAATTTCCAAAGTTTGTTTCTATGAGAATTGTCTCATTTTTATCCTTATCTACCCTAGCACAATTGGGATTAAGGGTATGCAAAGGTTTAAAATAAATGCGATAGCAAATACACATGACTTCAGATCCAGGCATATAATTATAACCATGTGTTTTAACATTTAATGTTAAAGCATCAAGAATATTATTATCAGATAAAGATAATGAAAGATTAGGATATGCGTTAAAATAAATGGGTCCTAATGCTAAACTCGACTGGATAATTCCCATGAGGGATTGTTTCCAGTTAAGATTTCTACCATCTCTTAGAGTGGCTAAAAAACTCTCTGGTAACCCTTTAAGGGTTAAAGGTCTAAAAACAACTTGGACACATCCAATATGGATGAATTTATAAGCCTTTATATAAGGAGAAATATCATGGTAGTTTAATAATTTTAAAACCATTTCTTCCTCATGAAGAGGAACAGAAGACTCAGTTGTTTTTACAACTTGTTTGAAACTGATTTTTTCAAAAAGTCCGGATTTGTAAACCGTTTTAGGTTCAATCTTTGGAATACTCCATTTATTGAGTAAATCTAAATTTTCAGGAACATCATACTCCTAAACCAAACTATTTTTCTCAATATGAGAAGAATTTAAAAGATTCATAGAATATTTATGAAATCGTATCGAATCAATAATCATCAGATAACATATCTCTACTATCACATGGCTCTGATACCATAAAGAAACAGGATCGGGGATCTTGATCATATCAGTAGTATAGCTATGGAGACACATCCAATATGGATGAATTTATAAGCCTTTATATAAGGAGAAATATCATGGTAGTTTAATAATTTTAAAACCATTTCTTCCTCATGAAGAGGAACAGAAGACTCAGTTGTTTTTACAACTTGTTTGAAACTGATTTTTTCAAAAAGTCCGGATTTGTAAACCGTATTAGGTTCAATCTTTGGAATACTCCATTTATTGAGTAAATCTAAATTTTCAGGAACATCATACTCCTAAACCAAACTATTTTTCTCAATATGAGAAGAATTTAAAAGATTCATAGAATATTTATGAAATCGTATCGAATCAATAATCATCAGATAACATATCTCTACTATCACATGGCTCTGATACCATAAAGAAACAGGATCGGGGATCTTGATCATATCAGTAGTATAGCTATGGAGACACATCCAATATGGATGAATTTATAAGCCTTTATATAAGGAGAAATATCATGGTAGTTTAATAATTTTAAAACCATTTCTTCCTCATGAAGAGGAAAAGAAGACTCAGTTGTTTTTACAACTTGTTTGAAACTGATTTTTTCAAAAAGTCCGGATTTGTAAACCGTATTAGGTTCAATCTTTGGAATACTCCATTTATTGAGTAAATCTAAATTTTCAGGAACATCATACTCCTGAACCAAACTATTTTTCTCAATATGAGAAGAATATATATATATATATATTTATATATACAAATTTATGACTAATTTAAGTTATAAAATAAAATATTAACCGATTAAAACGTAGAAACTTACCATAAATATAATCTCCAAGTTGTGTAGCACCAAATTTTAGCAGCAATGGGAGCTATCCGGTACCAGCAGCCATGGAAGCAACATATCGGGTACCAGCAGCCATGAGAAAATGAAAGTGAAATAATGGAGGAAGAATAGAGTTGGTGCGGTTAGTAGGTGTAATAAATTTAGCAAGGGTTTTGGCGAGGGAAATATGGGCCCTCGTCAACCTTAATAATGCACGCGTCTGACATGAATTTACGGGAGCAGACTTGGTTAACGAGGAGCGGGGCCCTCGTCCTGCAGATATTTGAATTTACTGAGCATTTTCCCCTCGGTAATAATGAGGGATACCTCTGCCCTCGTCATCTCGATGCACCGACCATTTCCCTCGTTAAGTCCCTCGTGATTTGACGAGGATATCACATGCCCTCTTCAGTACACTCGCCATTAACAAGGGTTTCTATATCCTTCGTTAAAATCTAATTTAAATTATACCCTCGTGAAATCCCTCTTTAATAATAAGGGTTATATTACCCTCGTTAATAACCCTCTTTAAATCCACAATTTTTTGTAGTGATAGAATATAGACCACAAGATTAACAAGTTTTTACAAATTTTCTTCCAAGCATAATATATATCGATGAAGTTAGATGAGACCACGTCTTCTCCATATTCATCCGTCTTGGTGTAGATTATCGTTTGTAGCCTTGCCGTCAAAGCTTCTCCACAAGATGCAATCAATTGAATTTGTTGTCTCATACGGGATGGAACTCGACTTTGAACTTTTGGAGTTTCAAGTTTCAACTACTCTTGGTTCTTTGTAATGCTTCACTTTGAGTGGCCCTAACCTCTCGAAAATAGTTACCAACTTTCAATGACTACGTCTCCCATGCGGTCCTAATCTTTCGAAGACTGCTCCCAATTTTTGCGTTTACTTCCCAATCTTTCAAAGGCAAATGTTTGTGTCATCCTTCTCTCATCCTCATCAGATGCATCTTCCACTGATGAAACTTCTTCATCTATGATTTGATTCTCGCTTGCTCTCTTGATGGCGATGCGTATGGGGCTTTGGACAATATACCCTAAGCCAACTCTTGTTCTCTTGATGGTGAGACCACCTCTTCTTGGTACTCTTGGATGAATCTCAACTTCTTAAATGCTTCATGAAACAATTCCTTTAACATTGTGTTTTCTTGTGGATCGTACCCGGCTTTGACAAGAAGGTTGAAGGCTTGAGGACCATATGGCCCTATGATTACGGCTTTTGATATGTCTCTATGTTCGGTCATAGCTCCTTAGATAGGACGAGTAAATCCTTCAAGTGGTTGTGAAGAAGGTTTCTTTACGGCGTCAAGCTTGGTCAAAGGAAAGGTCTATTCTTCTAATGCTTCAATGTCTTCACAAGGTTGCTTTCTCTTGTTGGTGATGGAAGAAGTTTCTTCATCTTTTTTGTCCTTTATTGCTTCCTTTGAACAATTGTCTTCAACTTTCGTAGGCTTCGTACTTTTACAAAAGCAATGTTCTAAAAGTCGCTAGTCGGTCGGACCACTAGGGTCTAGCGAATTGAACAACTCAAAAATTATAAGTGATAAAAATCATGAAACTCAAAATTAAACAAAGTGATAATTCAAAATTAAAAGGAAATTAATGTTTTAGTTGTTTTAATTTAATTTTATTATAATTACTTAGGGTTTGCCAAAAAAAAATTTGAAAGGGAGAAACATGCCTAATCGGAAAAATCGGGTTGGCCAAGGGCGAACTAACGACTAATCAGTCAAGTCGGCCGACTTTTAGAACAGTGTACAAAAGTACTTAGCATCCCCAAAGTATGAGTCCACTTCGGTAAAGGGTCTATCATCCCTAAACACCGTCTTTATCATATTACTGTCACAATACTTGAAGCATTGATGTAGTGTAGAGGGTATTACGCCATATTTATGCAACCATGGACGTCCCAAGAGCATATTGTATGATGTCCTCGCATCTATGACATGGAAGAACACGGCCAAAGTCATCTCATCAATCAGCAAGTATAGTGTGATCGTGCCGAGAGCTTTTTGCCCTGCTAAGTTGAATCCTTGGATCATCAAGTGGATGTTTGCGAGTTCGCCCATTGAAACTCCCAACTTTGTCATTGTATTTAAAGGCAGTATGTTTACTCCTGAACCTCCATCGATCAGAATTCTATTTACCTCTTATTGCAATGTGTAGCCCGTCACGAACAGCGATCGATTATGAGATTGTGAACCAAGTAGTAAGTCATCATCTATGAAGATTACATCTGCCGAGTGGTCATCATCCTTGTCATCTGACTGGCATGACTCGTTGCTTCCCTCATCAATTGCTTGGTATGAAGCTTCGCTATTCTCCACGGTGAGAGCATTGACAGTAGTCTTGCTTTCTTTTAATATGATCTTTCCTTGTTTGACTAATCTCATGACCATATCTTTGAATACAAAGGAGTCTTGAGTCGAGTGTTCCACCATCCGATGATACTTGCAGTATTTGGGATTGTCTGTGCATCCAACTTCATTCGGATGCTTTGCATCCGGTAGATCAACAAGTTGTGCCTTTATTAAGTCATCAAAGATGACGGGAACATCGAAGTCTAGGAAAGGATATTGCTTTTGTTGCCTCTCTTCTAAAGTTGGTCTTCTCGGTATGTTATCTTTCATAATACCTTTCCCTTTATTGCTTGCGCCACTTTTGATTCTGTGAAACTTAATTACTGCAGTAGTTACGGGCAATGATTCTTTACTTGAAAAGTTGGCAAAGGACTTGCCCCATTATTGACTTCTTGCTTATCCTTGAATCTACGGAACTCTTAAGTTGGTGGTCCATCAATCCTGCTACTTTGCATGCTAATCTCCATATCATGAGTATTGGTAGCCAACTCTTCGAAAGATCTTGTTGAATGGCTTGAAGGATGTACCGAAGACCCCATTGCATCCCTTGAATTCACATCTCAATTGTTGAAGTTTCAGACAGTCTATCTTGCAGTTGAGGCTCAAGTATCTCCATCGGTTGATGTAATCAATCATCGATTCTACTTTCCATTGATGAGTTCTTGTCAATTCAACCATGCTAATCATTCTTCAGGTGTTGTAGAATCGGCTAAGAAACTCTTTCTTCATTTGCTCCCAACTCTTGATCGAGTTGTCGTCTAAGTCAACATACCACTCAAATGCATTTCCCTTCAATGAGCGCACGAACTGCTTCACCAAGTAGTCTCCATATGTGCCCGCATTATTGCAAGTCTCCACGAAGTGAGCAATGTGTTGTGTTGGATTACCCTTGCCATCGAATTGTTGAAACTTAGGAGGTTGGTAGCCCGCCGACATCTTCAAGTTGTCAATTCTCTTTGTGTAGGGCTTGTTGACAGTGAAGGAAGATTGGAGTCCTCTCTGATCTTGTCTTTCATTGTCTCAAGTATAACTTCTCTTATCTGATCAACGGAGACCAATCCCTCCGGGGTGACATGATGTTTTTTTGATATCGAACCACGTTCTGTTGGTTGTTGTCCATTGAACACCTCATATTCGTCTTACTCTTGAACTTCTTTTCCTTTAGTGTGAGTTGATTCGAGATTATTGGTGTTGCCCATGAGTTGATTGATCTTAGTATCTTGCTCTTGGATGTGCGTCTTGAGTTTGTTTATGACTTGAACCAAACTGGCTAGTCGTTCTTCAACGGTTGTATCATTTGTTGTCATCACCTCAACGACATTAGGAGCTGATGATGAGCTTGACTCGGAATGGGAAGTAGAGTTTATCGAGATATTCTCCTTGCTTGCAGCATCATGTGGAACATTTTTCTCGGTATCCTTGATGGAAGCGGTAAAGAATTGTGAGTCCTTTGACATGCTCCTAGTGATGACATTCACATTCTCGTAGTCCGCAATTGGAGGTGCTTCAATATTCCACACAAGCTTGATCTTGAAGGGTGTTACTTTAGGAGCTTGAATGTTTTGAGGAGAGTCTTTGATCCTTTTTAGTTGGACTTTGAATGGGGTCATTTCGGTGTCAACGATCCTCACGAGCTTGACCTTGAATTAAGTTATTTTGGGTGTTTGAATCTTTTGAAGAGAAGAGATGAGAGGTAGAGTTATCCCACTGGGCGTGCCAAAATTTGTAACCTCTGAATTTTCTCCATAAAAATTAATACTCTTTATAATAATGTGGGAAGAAAATTATAAAGAATATGTTGAATTTAAAGAAATCAATGCGATAGTTTTGGTCCAATCTCTATTTGATCCTCTGATTCTTCTCTTCGAGTCTTGACTTGATTTGCGAGTTTTTCGGAGTTGGGTTCGAGGTTGACTTTGGAGTTGGACATTAATTTGATAGTGTTGAGCCTTGTTTCGAATTAACGTTACCTTATGGAAGGACTTCGTTGATTTTTTGGAGCTGGTCCGGAGTTGACTTTAGAGTTGGATGTTAATTCGAGGGCGTTGAGCCTTATTTCAAATTAATGTTGCTTTATGGAAGGACTTTCTTGATTTGTCGAAGCTCATCCGGAGTTGACTTTAGAGTTGGACATTAATTCGAGGGCGTTGAGCCTTGTTTCCATTTAACGCTATCTTATGGAAGGACTTTGTTGATTTTTGGAGTTAAGTCCGATTTGATGTTGAAGTTGACATTAGTTAGAGGGCGTTAAGCCTTATTTCAATTTTATATTGCCATGTTGGAAGGACTTTGTTGAGTGTTCACCTTTGGACTCCTTATGTTGGTGTCGTTGTAGATGAGCAGTGTTGATCGTCGTCAAGGACTTGTGGAGGATCGTTGATTGGAGGAGCTTCGCAACGTGTTTCTCAAATCGAACGCCGATGTTGATGAAGAACGTCGACTGGAGGCTTCTGACTTTTTCATATTTTTGCAGAATTTAGAAATCAAGGAAATCTACCCAAAAGCAGATGAATAATTGTAGTAGAGCAAGTATACGACCAAGTAGTATCGACCTAGAATTTAGGAGTGTAGTGGAGCCCAAGGCTATGTGTCGTCATTATACTAAAGTGACGAGTCCGGTTGGCAAGAAAAATAAACTAAGCAACAATTAACTAGAAAGCAATAAAACTACCAACTAACTTTCAAGAAGAAAGTGCAAGAGAGATATGCTTTGAGTGTTTTCACTACATATTCCACTAGTGTGTGACAAATTCATAATCTAAACATGTCTCTTTCTAGGTGTGTGCTAAGATCTATCACTATGCAATTGAAGACATATCCCTTTTGAGGCTTGGATGATCGAATCGAATTAACTAACACCTAATTAATTTCCAAAGGCACATAAGATAGTGAATACTAGAGAGATCGCGAGATAACTACCCTAGATTCCCTCTTCATCAAATACCCTAATTCTAAGCCGTCTACTTCCTCTCGGTGTAATAAACTACTAATTAACTCAAAATAATTATTCAAATGGTTCACCTAAACACTAATCATGCATACTCAACTCTCGTTGCAATACACAAAATTAAATATAGATGCTAATAAAAGTAACTAATCAATTGAGATATACAAAACCCATTAATAAAAATATCAACACCAAGAAATAAGCAAAATCAAAGCTATAAATTCACCAACATACCAATTTCATTCATAAATCCAACACTCAAAGCAAGAAACAATTAGACCATAGCTAAAATCATCAAACACATTTCTATACTAAATAATAAATCAAGAACATCATCATTGAAACTTAAATAAAAGAATAATATCACCTCTTGAGTTCAACACCTCACAATCTTGCAAGAAATAATACATTTCTAAACTCTATCTAAGAATTGCAGAAAAATAAAACCCTAAACTACTGTGTGTAAATGTATGTGGAGAGAGTGTGGAGAGGAGCTCCCCCTCTTATGTGGTGTCTAGCATAATCCTCAAATCTAAAAAATGAAGGGTTTAGAAATGAAATTTGCAATTGAAATCCTTAAGTTTTGAAATTCATATTTTTACCCCTCTCCTGAGTCAACTCGGGGTTTACTCAGGGTGAACTTGGTCAACTCAGCGAGTTGACTCACTCAGACTCAAAATGTATAAGCACGATTGAGAGCTTAAGCACGGGTCGAGTAGAAATGGGTCACCTGTGCTTAATTCTTTGTCAGGATCTATTTGGGATGTAGATTTTAGCACGGGTCGAACTGAAGTGAGCAAACCGTGCTCGTTATCTTCTTCAAACTGGTCGGGTCAGGTGTGGGTTGCTACTTTCAGACAGAGCAGTGAAGTTCAAATGGCGGGTGGCTAGTTTCTTCGACGATGTAAGTGGAGCAAATGTGTTGACATTTCAGTTTCCGGCGCAAATGAAGAACATCCCCGGCGAAGGTTATGCTTTTCCAGTAGTTTCGAATTCCGGCAAGGACGCAATGGCTGTAATGAACATCGCCCTTCAGTGGTAGCAGAGGAACAGGGGACATGTGTTGGGAAAGTTACGCTATCTATTCGGATTATACACTAAATACAAATTTAAGCCGACAACTAATATCATGATTTAAACAAAATTAAATCAAATAGTTGAACACCCAACAACAGGTTTGCATGCAAAACATATGAATATATAAAATCACATAAATCCATACACATGCGGAACTAAGGGGTTTAAGTGAATTATACCGCTTGATGACAAAATCTTGAGAGACTCACTTCCGGTGAGCAAGAATCAATTTAATCAACCCAATAAGCCTTCTCAAATATTCCCTTTACCTTGCTCATACACTCGGTGGGAGGCCACATGAATAACCACAACATAAGGAAAAAATTATTTTGTTGCCCAAGAACTGTGATTTTCGAAAATCACTTCTTCAAAATTAATGATCATGAAGTCTTGTATCATCTCATATTTATAATGAGAATACAAGATCTTGAATATCTTGAATATCTAATATTTCAAATCTTGGTTATCATGAATATCAAATATTATAATCTTGATAATCTTGAATATCAAATATTCAATTCTTCATATTTTTATTATATATAATATTTTCAAAAATTATCTCTATATATTTAATTCAATGAGATCTTGATTTTAATAGATATTCTTGTATTCAAAATACATATCTATTTTCCATAAAATACTCTCATGAAATTAATATACATATTTTTGAAAATTATACAAAATTTGGGCTCAATTTTTTTTTTTTTAATCACCTTGTTCATTGTTGGACATTTAATTGGGCTACTTGAGGGGCCTTTAGGAGAATTAAGATTGGACCTCCTAATGGGCCTTGAATTCTAACATTGAGTTCAATGTCATTCAACCCATTAACATTAATCTCACTCCACTATAGGATTAATGTTGCACTATCTATCTTAACCCATATTACAATCATATGGCTCCCGGTCATTATTTCCCGTGTTTAAGATTCTCTTGTCCATTAATTAATTAAGCCACTGAAAGCTTTAATTAATTTAACATCTTAACCTTGAAGTAAGGACAACTCTTCTTTATCATCATACCGGAAACAAATTCCACTTGCAAGATTTAGTATGACGAACGTTTAGAGCCCAACAAGGGGACTAATCATGCAAGACTTTCCAAGCACACATTCCTCTGATTAAATCTTAGCAACTGTCATATTATCAATAGTGTCGCCCAAGATGCAAAGTATTGAGCCTCATTGACTCTCTACCCATAACAAATTAAAGCGTCACTCACGGATTACACACAGTCCTATTTAAGGGACAAAGGTTTAGAAATAAACGACAACTGAGGTCTAATTCTTCATCCCGTAAATCAGTATGGAAGAATTACCTCTCTGTAGGTCCTCTTCAATCGTTTACCAATGGGGTTTTCAAATCTCATCTATGTTGTGAATTTAGTACTTGTTACAAGACACTGATAATGTGATCTTGTTGTGAGTATCCGGGGATCACCACATTTATCTATAGTGTAACTTGTACTATTATATTTGAACGGATTGCAATAAATAAATAACATTAATATTATTTAAAGCATAGTGATAAAAGATTTATTTCAGATAAAGTTCTAAGATTCAGTTTAGTTATACAAAGTAAAAGCATACTTTCTAGTATAACTCTAACAACACGTGGGTGTGCAGGAGTTTCGATGGCAGTCCCAGCTTCTCCGGCGAATGGTGCATCGATTTCAGCTTAGGGCAATGGCGGAATTTGAATGTCTGCGGTTGCACTAATAGAGGTAGCGCATCTCCAACGGCTTTTTGCGGACAGGAGCGGACGGGTTGGGCGTGCCCAGTGACGGCGAGCGTGAATAAGGATGTGGCTTGCGGCTGTTGGCGATGTTTTGGCGGTAGGCTGGGCTGTGAACTGGTGGCATGAAGATGGTGATGTGAATTCCGATGGAAGCTTTGAATTTCTAGGTGGAGATGAGCGACGAACAGGGGAAAAACTTCAAGAAGCCTTTCATGGCGGATTTTGGAGACTGCAAACGGTAGCTTGCGGCATGGAACGGCGCTTGGAGCTTCTCCAACGACAAGATGGAAGTAGTTTCCGGCATGTGGAGGCGCTCAGATTTGCGAGCAGGGGACGGCTGTGGACGGAGGAGGATTCCGGTGAGGAAAATTCATTTCCGGTTGATGTGGCAGCGAGCGGTTATCTCTCAATTTCCAATTTCAAACATATGGTTATAAGAAAGCCACGCTTTCCATCTGTTGATGTGGTCAATAGATGTGGTCATGTGGATATTGATTGGTATGAAAATTGCTCGAAAATTGTGTGTTTAATTTGTTTATTTCAATAGGATTTTGTGCATTATTTTTACTAATATGATAATTTGAACCTAATTGTTAGAGAAAGGTGTGTTTTACTATTTTTACAGGAAATTTGGAATTTTATGAAATAAATACGATCGTGCCGAGGAAATCACATACTTGAGCGGAGAATGAAATTAATTGATGAAAAGTATAAGCCCATTTTTGGCCTAAAACAGAAAAGAAGGAAGCCCATTCCATTTTTCAGCTGAAGAAAAAAAAAAAAAAATACTCCCTACTCTTAAAGCAAGCGTCCGTACCCTGTAACCGTTCACAGCACTCGACACCACACTCGCATCTCATCTCATCCGTCGGATTCCTACTCAATACCTGCAACTGCCACCACCAATTCGCCGATTTACTCCCTGGAACCTCTGCCTCCAACCGCCATTGAAGCTGGCGTCCATTTCACCGGAAATCAAGCACCGCTGCTACTCGCCCGTCTGCAACCGTCGCGCTTAATTCCACTCGACGCCAACCGCACGCCACAGCCTCTGTCCTTGAAGTCAATCCACATGTTGGAGTCCATCTTGTCACCGCCTTCAATGCCCACATCACCGCCATTCGCCGTCGCTGGATTCGAAGTCCACCACGACCTTCATTCCACAGCTGTCGCAAATCTCCGCCGTGAGTCTCGCCCAAAATTACTGCCCGCTCGCTCAACCCTCTGCCTAATCCACGGGGGCTCCTGCCGACGCCGGAAATAGTCGTTCCCTGTTCGCCGTTAAACCCATCTGGAAGAGACACCACACCTTTCCATCAAACCAAGCACCAACTACATCTGAAACCGGCATTGATGCACATCTCGCCGTCTACCATTGAATCCGCTACCTCCCACTTACCTCTGTTCCGCAACTGCTCTGCACCGGAAAGCCGCCGTCAAAGCTCTTCAGCCGGAATCGGAGCTGAAATCGAAGCCTCAAATCCAGCCAATACTGCTCACCCTGGCCGCCTGGAAATCAGAGCAACCACGTCACCTTGCCGTCGTGAAATCGAAACCGCTGTCCGCCGTAACAGAAATCACACCTCCTGCCCTATTTCATCCGTCGCACACACCTGTTGGAAAACAATATTTCTAGATTGTAAAAACGTATACAAAAAAGAAATATCAGAATATATTGCACCGAATGAAAAACAGAATTTACATGAACAAACACACAGAAAAACCGAGTCAAGGAAAAATCCTTTTCCCGCAAGACGAAATACGCCCTGGCTAGTGCTCACAGTAATGCGTATCGTCCCCAAAAGTAAAACAGTTTTGACATCTCTGTGCTAGTAGCACCACTAAACACAGAGGAAAGGTGTTAGTAGCACCACTAAACACAGAGGAAAGGCGAACATCAGATTTTTATGAACTGAATCTTCTAAATGCATAGAAGGGGAGAGAGAGACTCGATTCTATCTACTACGTAACTTCATTACTCGTAATCGTAACCCTAAAATGAATGTAAGACACTCCTATTTTATAGATACAAATTACCACTCAATTAGGATTAACCGGAGGAATAATCTCACTATCTTAGTGGGTGGTTATGACTGCTTCAAAAGCGGAACATACAAAGGCATTAAAATCCATGAATCTGGACTACTCAAATGTTGATGTGGAGATTGTCTGGATCACTGACTTGGCTGATCCGACGGCTAGAATCAGAGATCTTAAAGATCAATGACTTGGCAAGGATCCTGATTAAATCTTATCCTTTATGTAAATAAATATTTTAATCTATTTTCACCTATTATTTCTCCACATCATTATTTATTTCCTCACTTTAGGAATTAATTTCTCACTTACCGTAATTTGGTTTTGAGAACGAAAAATACCTCAATGAACTACTACGCAAGTAGAACAAATCGATTACACTTAATCTCATTGAGATTACTATTTTGCCCTCCGTTAAATTGGTCAAAATTAGAGTATTTAAAAACTCTATCAAAACCAAATTCCAACAACACCTTCCGTCGCCGGAATCCTTTCTCGCCGTCTCAGTAGCCGCCTCAGCAACCATTGTTCACATCCCCGACGGAAACTGCCCATAACTCTGTTCTTCCGTACCGATCCTCATCCTGCCGTTCACTCGCTGGTAGGGATGGGCCAAGGTTTTTTTTTATTTAATGGCACTCATTTTTAATTACTTTACCCAACATTTATATTTTAAAGACCAAAATATTTTTTTGTTATATTTTTTTTGGAACATTAACTGAAAAATGGGATGATGTAATTAAAAATGGAAGAATATCGTGCCCTTTTCTTAATTTCAAGGCCCAAGTTATTTATTAAGAGATTAGGCCCATTTTACTATTTTTGGAGGCGTAAGATTTTCAGATTTGGGGTAGAGGTTTTTAGCGTATTATTTTTCTGAGTAGAGATTAGAAATGAACGGAACTTATTTTGATTTATTCTTCATTGTTGATATTATTACAGTAGGTTTATCATAGGGATTTAATGCTTACTTCTAGATAGGATTTAATTGCTTTTTTTTTTTTTTTTTGGATTTTTTAAACACGTACGGTGATATCTTTTATTTTACTTATACAATTTCAGTTTTTCAATTTATGGCTTTAGTAATTGTTGTCTCATTTATTAATCTCATTAGCTTTTTAAGATTCATTATGAACTAAGCTTTTGATATTTCGAGTATGTGAAATTAGGAGGAATCCTATTCGGGGTAGGGATATAGATGTACTATGATTTAATTCCGTCATGTTATATTTCAAGGTTGTGTTTTGTTGAGTAAAAATTGCATGCAATATTCTTTAAGTTTGATTGTGTGTATTTAATTCATGTCTACGACCATTGGGTGAATTGAATATCACAAGAAAAGTGTGGGGTGAGTACGTAGATTTTAAATCAAATCAGTGCTTAGATGTTCAACCAATAGTCTAGGTTATTAGATTTACCGACCTTGAACATTGTTGTCTATGATAGTGAGAGACGAATTAATTAGACTTAGTACTCATGTTGGAATAGAATTATTAATTCACCACCCTAGGAGATTTAATTTGTCTTGAGAACTCAAATGAGGGCTTTGTAGGGACTCAACCTGATGGGGAGATGATAGACAACAACGTAGTTATTTTGTCTAGAAAATAATTGTATATAGTAGTTGTGGCTCTATATAAGTGAATTAAAGTACATAACATGTTTGTTGAACTACCTACGAATAAGGGGACGTCTAGTGAATCGTATTCGGAGTATACATTCTCACTCTTGCACTTGCATAGTTTTAGGTTATGTTTATTTATTTATTTATCTATTTTGTTGCATGATTCTTAGAGTTTAGGAAAACCAACCCCCACTGAATTTTCAATGCATAGTTAGGATTTTATTTGTCTTTAATTTCAAACAATAAACGAACATTTGCTCCCAATTTTACCACATGTGGGTCCGATACTACATATCACTATACTTGTTTATACTATACGATCCCTTCCTCTTAAGGGTTTGAATTTTGTTAATTTGCAAAATATTAGTTCAAATCAAATATTACCAGCAACAATAACTCTCATAGAATAGCAAATGGGCCTTGTAATTTGGCCTCCTCTTTATTTTCAAATGGACCGAGGATTTGTGGAATAAAAATGAGCCCATTTCCTTACTCGATTCCAATTTTTCTCTTTCATAAAATTAATATAGGCATATTTTGCTCTAAAAATCTCAATTTTCTGCAAAACAAAAAGCAAATACCTCTTTCTACGGTTAAACTCATTTAATTAATTTAATTTAGAAAAGTGCAACAAATTTTATGAAATTAATCCATTAAAGCACACAAAATATGAGCAATTCTCACACAATCACTCTCCCAAACTTAAATTGTTGCTCGTCCTCGAGCAACGAAAAGAAAATAAAATAGGAGGGAGGATTGCGAAAATTTTCAGTTAAATAAAAAATAGGCAATTATCAAGTTCTTTCAATCTAGTAAAGTCATTAGGTTAAAAAATCTACAAGCTATAGTTCACAAGTTAAGCTCAAATCAATGCAAGATAAAGTGTTCAATTCACAATTTTTCTCACATGCAAGTGTTTCACTCATTACTCAATGGTGTATCAAGGTATATATATGCTCTCAAAAATCAAAAAACACAAATGAACTACCATAAGCTTATCAAGAATCTAAGTTCTCTACCACAAGTTAAGTGATCAATCAATGAATCAATGAGAACTTTCAGGTTATAATGTAGACTCTTTGGTCAAGGTAGGAAAATTTGTATTAAGTGACTCGTAAATTAGTGAAGCGAGAGGTCAAAACAACTAGTATATCTCTACACTCTCAAAAGACAAGTAGCAAGTGATCAATTTGCACTTAAAGTCCTGAACTCCAACTATTCACTAGTTCTCATTTTTAGCACATTTTCCTTCACCAACAACCATTGAACACTTTTTGAATTTTTTCTCAACCAAATTTTGTATACAAGAGAGCTCTTCGCATTTTTCAATTTTTTCTCAACTCACTTTTTTTTCTTGTACACTTTTTTCATTTTTTTTTCTCTATATTTTCACAATCTTTTCACTTTCAATAATTCATCCACCAAATTCGCAATCAGGAACCTTGTAACCTCAATACCCACACTCAAGCTCCACTAATTCATAGGGACAATTAGGCTAAAAAGAAGAAGGATAAATCAGCTAGAATTGTAGGTCGCCAAGAAATAGGACCAATAAGCTCAAAGTGGCTAACTACGGAGAAATTTTATTTGGTACGGAAAAATTTGGTTAAGTGACTTTTCAAATCAAAGATGACATCATATCACTTTCAAAGATTTCACACTAATAGTAGTCTCAAACAAGACACGAGCCAAAATCTAGAGCACACAAGCATGAATGATACTCACAATGAAAGAAATAGACCTATATCATATGCAAGTCTACAAGGCTCTAAAGCTCATGGACTTTTTCTAATAATGAATTATGAGCACAAAATCAATCATCATCTTCACATAAACAAGTTAACCAACTAGCATCAATTCAACCATCAAGCTCAAGTAAATCTCAAAACCAATAATCACCAACAATTAAGTCTCAAACAACAAAACAATATCTCAATTATCAAAGTAAAAAATGATAGACCACATGCAATACAAATCAAGGCAAACACACTAAAAATCAAGAAAATAAAAACTCTCTCCCCTAAATTTAAATGATACTATCATATTGAATGCAAAGTTTAGGGAGTAAGTGTGTTACCTAAGAGAATTTCCACCATTAGAGCCCTTCAATAGTGCAAGCCACCTCAATCTTTGTTCTTTTGGTTCACACCACTCAAGCTCTTCGCATTTGGCATCCATACTCCCCAATCTCCTACACACAACACACTTTAGGGAAATTAAAAATAATCTAACTAAAATTAAAGCAACAGAAAGCAATAAAATGGGTTACCTCCTATTTAGCGCTAAGTTTAACGTCATTTGCCGAATGTTATTAATAAAGTTTCAACTTCCTCATCGGAATGACCATGGATACCTATCCTTCTTGCCCTTATATTTCAATCTTTGAGATTCACGATCATGGAAGCTCTCATCATGATTACACCAATTATCCTTCTTCTTCCACATGTTCATGAACAAGCATCCATTTTCCTCTCTCACCTTCATCTCTATTCGTTCATCTTCTTTTTTTTCTGAGGATACCCAAGCGTATATTCAATTCTTGTCTTTGGTCAAAGTTATAAAAAGCCAAAATAAAATTAATAGAAGCAATATTATCAACTAAAGTATAAATCGAAGAATTTAAAGGTTTAGAAATGCTCAATTCGCTCTTCAATTGTTTGTCCAATGCTTCTTAATTTTCTTGCATATTTGTGCTCATGTCCATCAAGGGACATCCCTATTCAACCGTCTCATTATCCTCATCACTTGGGTCCTCTACTTCCTCTTCCTCTTCTTTTTCTCTATCAATGCATACATGAGAAGTGATATCATCAATATTATCATTAGTACGAATAGTGAAAGAAGAAGGGATGTGAGATCCGTGATTATCATAGATTAAGATTATCCTGAAGTTTCCTTCATTCAAATTGTCATTTTCATCAATAAATCTACGAATGTGATCATAAATATCTTCATTCGGTTCATCTTCTTCTTTCTCTTCTTCTTGTAAACGCATAAGAGGAGGAGAAGTATATGGGTTTAGA
This sequence comes from Prunella vulgaris, assembly GCA_026898435.1. NCBI lineage: Eukaryota > Viridiplantae > Streptophyta > Magnoliopsida > Lamiales > Lamiaceae > Prunella > Prunella vulgaris. Next base: position 134,130 of record JAPKLY010000313.1, read on the forward strand.
TCGTGATAGGGGTAAGGATAATAATGTGAATATGAAGTAGAATAAGGATATGAGGTATAAGGATATGAGTGTTGTTGAGGAGGATATGTGCATGGAGGATAAACCATGTCATAATTGAGGCTCGGATTCCACGAGTAGTGGTTTAATCCATCCATCTTCTTCAAGTTCACTCCTACAAAAGGGAGACAAGTATCAAATTCACACAAAAGAAAATAAAATCAAAGAAAAGTAAAGCAATAAAAATGTCACTAGTAGTACCACTCAACTAACCCTAAGTCCCATATAAGACACTCAACTAAATCCCCGGTAATGGCGCAATTGACTTTTTCGTATTTTTGCACAATTTATAATCAAGCAAATCTACCCAAAAGCGGATGAGTAATTGTAGTAGAGCAAGTATACGACCAAGTAGTATCGACCTAGAATTTAGGAGTGTAGTGGAGCCCCAAGACTATGTGTCATCATAATACTATAGTAACGAGTCCGATTGGCAAGAAAAATAAACTAAGCAACAATTAACTAGAAAGCAATAAAACTACCAACTAACCTCCAAGAAGAAAGTGCAAGAGAGATATGCTTCGAGTGCATTCACTACATATTCCATTAGTATGCGACCAATTCATAACCTAACCATGCCTCTGTCAAGGTGTGTGCTAAGAGCTATCACTAAGCAATCGAAGACCTATCCCATTTGAGACTTGAGTGATCGAATCGAATTAACTAGCACCTAATTAATTTCCAAAAGCACATAAGATAGTGAATACTAGAGAAGATTGCGAGATAACTACCCTAGATTCCATCTTCATCAAATACCCTAATTCACAACTAGAGCATCTAATGTCTATCCATGGTAATTCTAAGTCGTCTACCCCCTCTCGGTGTAATAAACTATTAATTAACTCAAAATAATTAATCAAATGGTTCACCTAAATACTAATCATGCATACCCAACTCTCGTTGCAATACACAAAATTTAATATAGAGGCTAATAAAAGTAACTAATCAATTGAGATATACAAAATCCATTAATAAAAACATCAACACCAAGAAATAAGCAAAATAAAAGCTATAAATTCACCAACACACCAATTTCATACATAAATCCAACACTCAAAGCAAGAAACAATTAGCTCATAGCTAAAATCATCAAACTCATTTTAATACTAAAATAATAAATCAAGAACATCACCATTGAAACTTAAATAAAAGAATAATATCACCTCTTGAGTTCAACACCTCAAAATCTTGCAAGAAATTAAAATACCTTTCTGAAATCTAAGAATTGCAGAAAAATAAAACCCTAAACTACTGTGTGTAAATGTGTGTAGAGAGAGTGTGGAGAGGAGCTCCCCCCTTTATGTGGTGTCTAGCATAATCCTCAAATCTGAAAAATGAAATATATATAGTGTGGGAGTAGGGTTTAGAAATGAAATTTTCAATTGAAATCCTTAAGTTCTGAAAATTCAAAATTTCACCCCTCTGCCGAGTCAACTTGGGGTTGACTCAGGGTGAACTTGGTCAACTCAGCGAGTTGACTCATTCAAACTCAAAATGTATGAGCACAGTTGAGAGCTTAAGCACGGGTCGAGTAGAAATGGGTCACCCGTGTTTAATTCTTCGGCGGGGTGCAAAAAATTCTATGAAAATTAATCAATTAAAGCACACAAAATATGAGCAATTCTCACACAAATCAGCTTCGTACCGTGATCCCGGATCAAAACGCCTTGTTGAGGAAGAACTAGAAGAACGTTATTGAAGCTGCGAAAAACGACTTTGAATTTTCATGGTTGCCCGAAGTCTTGGATCGTGATGCTTCTCTATAAGCTCTGATCTTCTTGACTTGTTGTGAATAAAAAATGACTAGAACAAGACTCTATTTATAGATGTAGAATTCTAGATTTGCAGGCTATATTTAATGTGCCGGAAGATATGATTTGGGAAATATTCCCAAAAGTTGCCAGATTTGATAGTCTTCAAGAATATTTGAGAAGATTTGATTTCTTGGGCTTTTTAAAGATCAGACTTGATGACTTTAAAAACACAGAAGAATTAATTGGACTTTAGAGGCCCAATTGAATTTATTAGACTTTTGAGACCCAATTAAATTTATTAGGCTTTTGAGGCCCAATTTGATTTATTAGACTTTTAAAACCCAATTTGATTTATTATTTAGAAATTAAATCTGTCCGAATTCCCAATAATAAATTTGATTTAACATGTAATTTCTACATGTTATTTTCATTTCGGCAATTAATTTTAATTGCCTACAGTAAGTTTATTAATGCAATTTCTATATATATTTATACATATGTGCACAATATATTTTAAGAATAATAAATCGTGTAAATTAACTTATCAATGATACAACAATTATGCCCCATTAAAAATTTGAGACATATTAAAAAATTTACATACAAAATTAACAATCAAAATCATTGTTTTCAAAATGAAAAATCAATTATATATATGAATATATATTACTGTAATAATTAAATTGTTATTATTCTCATTTTTTTAAGGATCTGAAGTACTAACTTTGCACATTTTGTCATCTGCTTTTGAGGTTGTTAAGGCAATTTTTTTTTTTTTTGGTAATATAAGTTTATATTATTTAATTTCAAGTTTCGTATTTGAATTATTAAGATAACTATTATTTCACTTTAAAATTATTATGTTAAAATGTCATGATTATTGAGACATATTATATATGTATTATTGTTATTATTATTTGTTTTACATTTTTTACATTAATTTTTTTTGTAAGTGTAATGTTTTGTTTGTGTAATGAAGGATATTGCAAGTACGTCTAATAATGAGATATCAAAGTTTGTACGAACTCTTACTTCATCCGACATAAACAAAAGAAGATTGGTAAGTTAGAATCTATAATACTTTTTAAAGATATTTATATTAATTATAGTAATAAAAAATTTATATTTTTATTTATTTAGCTATTTAAAAAAAATCTTAGTCGATACCTGCTGGATTTTGAAAGGCATATATCAAGAAATGCTATGGATTTTATCATGATGTTGAAGTTAGAAACGAAAGAAAAAACTTGTCTATTTCTTTCAAAAATGAAGGTCAATGTTTTTTTTGTTGTTAGCTGAGTTCAAGAAAATCGTTACTGATATGGATCTTCATATTGGGTATGATGTTGAGATGAAGATTGTTCAATCTGAAACTTTTTTCTTTTAGTTTTCTATTATAATTTAATTATTATGTGATATCCTCTTAGAATGATTATGTTATTTTTTCAGTCCGTTGAAAGTTAAATTTTTTTGAAGATGATATTAATATTATGGTACGGTATGATATTTAATGTTTTTGTATAGTCTATTAATGTTATAAATTTTATTTGGTGACACTTATTATAATTTAGTGTATTATATGTGTATATAATTATTTCATTATATTTCATTTTTTAAAATGAGTTTTATAGTTATTTTGAAATGTAAAGCATTAAAAAGTAATATTTAAAAAAAATCTTTTTGCAAAATAATTATAGTCAATTCTTTATACATTGTTTTTGTTATTATTTAATTTTATGCTAATATTTTTTATTTGTTTAAAGTAATTATATATATATATTAATATAAAAAACCCTAAAGTACTACATAAAACTTACTGCACACTTCAAACTTTTAATTCGAAAAAATAAGTGTTATATATATATATACGATTATATATATTTTTAATTAACATCATATATATAATCTTATTTTGGGAAAAGTACAAAATGGTTCAACAAATTGACAAAAATTACATATTGGTCCCATGCAAAAAAAAAAATGCTTCCGTGCAAAAAAAAAAAAAACTACCGTGCAAATTTTTTGAACCAATTTGTAAATATAGTGATTTTTTTGAACCAATATGTAAGTGACCCTTTTATTTTTTCTCTCCTAGATAATCCCCCAAAAATTAAAATTTGCATCATTCAATTTAGGAGATATTTCTCCTTTTGATAATTATTCAAACTTAATAACAGACAGTCCACCTCTCCACCACATCCTCTCCAATAAATTTAAATCTGCAAATAATTTTAAAGAAAGAGGGAGGAGATTTTTTTTTAAATATTAAGAGCTACGATCATGCTAAGAGAAAATAAAAAAATTAATTCTGGGGACTAAATGAGTTGCCAAATTTTAGAATTTTTTTGGTAGCATGATTTTACGAGTTGATGTTGCAAAATTTTAAAAATACTGTTTGTTAAAAGATAATGGATGTCTGCGCTTGAACTTTGAGCAATTTTATTTATTTTATTTTATACAAATATTGATTCCAGAATAAGAAAGATTTTTCAAAATTACGAGTGATAAATTGGATATCAATATAAGGAGATTATTCTCCTTTTGGTTAGGTGATTTTCCAAATTTTATTCCTCATATTTATAGTAATGGTTGTTATCAAGGTAACTATTAATTCCAAAAGAGTATCAATTAGAGTAATGATTTATTACTTCCCTAATTTTAAAATACTATAGTTAGGGGTGAAAATAGGTCAGACTACCTGACAGTGGCCTACGGTCTGGCCTACTAAAATCCTAACTCGGCTCAGCCTATTCAACAAATAAGCTAGGCTCAGGCCTTCTTAAAAGTCTATTTAGTTAAATAGGCTAGACATAGGCTTTCTAGGAAGCTTTTTATACCTAATAGGCCGGTCTATTTAACATTATATAATATTATATATACATATAAATATATTTTTTAAATATAACTTCTTATTTTTATTTATTAAATTATAATATATTCAATTATAATGTTAATAATTTTCTTAATTTTTAACATAAATACTCATAATTTATTTTAAGTTGTTGTTATTTGTGATTTGATAAAATATTTAGTATTATTACTAGTGTTATTGAGACATTTGAGAATTTTATAGATGTGATTTTAAATTTTTCGTAATGAATAAAATTATTTTATAAAAATAATTATTAAATAGGCCCAAAAAGGCTTTCAGGCCTGGTCTGTTTACTAAAAAGGCCCAGACCGAATCTACTAAAAAAGTCTATGATAGATAATAGGTCAGACTTGGGCCTATAACTTATAAACCAGACCTAGGCTTTTTCATAAGAGGTCTGGCCTGACCTGGCCTATTCTCACCCCTAACTGTAGTTATATATATAGACCTAAGATCAGAATACATTCTATATGCCTTCAATATATCTTTTTCTTTCATATTATCCTGTTAAATTCATTTTGTTTTGGTAGTTATTACGTTTTTTTTTAAATAATTCTTTTAATGCATGTGATTCTCAATTTGTTTTTTAAAAATTCTCATTTTGATTTTGTGTCTTTCTTTTCAAAATTTATAGATTAATTAATTACATACTCATTTATATTTTATATTCAACGTTGAGTCAAAAATTGCCACTATCAATAGTATTAATCTAATAAAGAATATTTAGACTTTACAAATTAAGATCATACGTTCTTGGAAGTGTACTAAAGAATCAAAAGAGTATAATTACTTCGAGTTGATTCTAATTGATAAAAATGTAATCAATTTTATTCTAATAAATATCTATTCATTGATTATGTTGTTGTTAAATGTAAAATACATGACTGAACTAACATTTTTTAATGTAATATTTGTTGGATAGCAAGATCAAGGCTACTGTTTGGAGAACCTTATCAAAAATTATGAGAATATGATTAAAGTTAGACAAACTTATGTAACATCAAATTTTGGTATAGGCAAAAATATGAGAAAGAATGATACCACAATGCACTTTTATATAAGCTTAAGATCCTGTTTCATACTAATATTTATTCTCTATTTGACTTCACTAAATCTCAATAAATTTTATTTCTTTCGATGAAATAAAAGCTCAGACAGAAGAAGAAGAAGAAGAAGAAGAAGAAGAAGAAGAAGAAGAAGAAGATCCTTCGAGGTTTGATATATTTGTTAAATATTATTTAATTTTTTTATTTGATTATTTATTTATTTATTTCATGTTTGAGTTAATTTCTTTAATTTTATTTAGAAGATATAATTGGATTTGTTGTGTTCATTGATGAAGTTCATTCCTGTAATTGTATCTCTTTTTTATTTTCATCTGGCTAACTTTTAAATTTTGATTTTAATTCTATAAGTTATATATTTTTTTGTTCCAATAGACTTTTAAGTTTTAATTTTAGTCCTATAAGTTTATCACTTTTTCATTTTAGTCCTGTAACTTTTTTTTGTCCTATAATAGTTAGTGGATTGTAAGACCAAAATCAAAGATTAAAATCAATATTTAAAAGTCAGCAGGATATATATAAAAAAGAAGTAAAGTTACAGGAATAAGATTAAAATTATGTAAAGTTATAGTACAAAAAAAAAAATTTCCTCTAAAATAAAATATATTTATTAATTTATCAACTATTATTTAAATTTAAAAAATATGTAGATACAACACTAGTAGACACTAATAGGAGTACTACTAATTTATCTTCAAAGAAGAAGAATATTCGAACAGATCATTCTTGTCTAGGACAGGTTATTAGAAATTAAGCAAATGTTAGAACAAGTAAATATTGATTATTTATCAACTGAGATTTGATACAAGCAAGGTTGCAAATGGCTCCCGCCAAGACCGCTTAGGCGGTTTGGCGGCCCCCAGTGGCCAACGCCTAGTCCAAATCGGTAGAGTAAAACGATCAAGGTATTAGGCCCCGTCTAGACAGTCTTGTCCCCACCTAGCCGGCCTTGGCGGCCTTAAGGAATATGCGGAAATGACGGCCACAAAGGGGGAGTAGACGGATGTTTATTACTTTTTTTTTTTAAAGTTGATGACAAATTTATAACTTTTTTAGATACACACGAAGAAAAGAAACAAGCTTCTAGCCGAACAATTAAACAATCTTGTGTATGTCAATTTTAATGCAGAATTGATGAACACGCGCAAGAAGTTAAAAGAGAAAGATGTGGAAATTTTATTAGCAAAAGATGATGGAAGTTATGCTCAAAAATTGATTGTTGGAGGTGGATTAGTTGATAATGGTGTTTTTGAGGGAGACATTGGCTCAACCTCAGGCATGACTTCTCGACTTAAAGAGCTTGACGAGGATGATTTCTTATCTGATAAAGATGAAATAAATGTTAATATGAAGGTTGAATCTAATGATGAAGAGTGTGTACATGGAGTTAAACAACAATTGTCTTTAGATGTTCTTTTTACTTGAACTACTTATTAATTTATTCGTACGATATATTTTGTTATTTTAGTATTTTATTTAGAAGTTGAACAATGTCATTTTGTGATAGTTTTTAGCATTTTATTGACTTGTGGTGTTTTATAAAAAATGCATTTGTGTATTAATTATGTTTTAAATTTGTAATTTATTGTATAATGTACATGTTTAGAAAAAAATTTAAAAAATAAAAAAAATCTTGGCCCCGCCTAGGCCTCCTTGGCACTTGATCGCACTCGACCGTCCGATAACCGCCAAACATCATTTACACGCTTAGATACAAGCATATCTATCCAGCTGTCTATAATTTGCTCCTTATTTTTAAATAAAATAAAGAGGAGTGAAAAATTAAAAGTGAGAAAATCGTTACTTTTTCATTTTCAAGATTGAAACGATAAAAAAAAAAACGCTTGCAAAATATAGTGTAGGCGGTGATTGGTAATTCCAAATAATATGGGTTGTAATTATTAAAAATGATTATATAGATATTAATTTGATTAGAGTAGATTTTATATAAAAATTATTCATAATAAATTTATCGTGGAACAATTTTAAAGTATCATATATTTGATTAGGAGTATCAAAAAATCTCATCAAAATCGAGTATCAAATATTGGGTTCAATAATAATTACAATATAATACCATTAACACATATTTATGATATTTCTGAGTTCTGATGAAAATTTTGATACTTTAAAACTATTTCAAAATAAGTTCATCATGAATAAAATTCATATAATATTTTACCATTTGACATAATAAAAGTTTTTCTACGATAGAACTTGTTTATATTATAAAACTGATACAATTATATTCATTCAACAATATCAATATTCTTATAAACTAATCCTACCCACTATATTTTATAGGGTCAATTACACATTAGTTAAAAAAGTAGCTATATTTATAAATTAATTCACAATTTTTATGCAGAAATATAATTATTTTCTGCACAGAACCAAATTGTAATTAGTGTTGATTTTTAATTTTTCTTTTGGGTCACTTACATATTGGTTCAAACAAGTTGCTATATATTTACAAATTAGTTCATAATTTATGCACAAAAGTATAATTTTTTTTCTGAACAAAAATAGATATTTACATATAAGTCACCAATTTAAGTATATCTTTTAAAAATCATCTTTATTTTATTGAAAAATGGCTGTTATTACAATATAGAAAAGAGGACTTATGAGTAAAAAGAAAAATGACTTTTCTTAGTGATAATTAGACTAATTTTTTTTAAAAATAAATGATAACATATTTCTTGGGAGGACATAGTAGACGGCCCATATATAGTTCTGAAATTGGACAGTGATTAAATAACAAGGCCATTTGGCAATGAAATGGATATCCGTTAGGCCCATATTATTGACACTAGCCATTTTGGGAGTACACCACCATTAATATGTTCGATATTTATTTTCAAAATTTTTATAAATTTTCGAAAAAAAATTATTTTTACACTAGGTTCGAAAAAATTGCCAAAAAAATTTAAAAAATTAAAAAAAAAATGCCAAAAAAAGAGTAGTGTATTTTAAAAAAAGATAGTGTATTTATCCGTGTATTTCCAAAAAGGCTAATGCGAATAATGTGGGCCTATCCTTTGAAGCTAGCCCATTTGCACTAGAATTCAGAAAATAATATCACATACAATTGAAAGTCCCAGGGTTATTATTAAGCCCCAGTTATACTCCCATTAGAATCTAATGGTAATACGCACACTCTAAAATAATATTAATATGATATATCAAATAACGAGTAGAAATATATCAAATAACGAGTAGGTCTCCCGTGCAATATTGCACGGGTGCAATATATGTCAAAAAGGAAAATTTTGAAAATTCGAGGGTCAATAGGGTCAAAGTAACAAAATTCACGGATCTTGAACGGGTCGGGTCGGATTTGAGTAATTTTCAAATTTCAGGATTTTCGCTTCCAGTTGGTGATACTGTATGAGTAAATTTATGCTACTACAAGGTCAAATGTGTACTACTATAAGAACAAATGTTGTTTTTTTTTTACATATATTCATTTTTTTTAGAAAACAAACATGTTAATACAATGTAAGATCAATATGTGTATTATTATAAGAAAAAATATTCGTTTTTCATAAATATCTATTGATTTTTATAGAAACTAGTAATGTACCCGTGCGATGCACGGAGATATATACTTCTATGTCCTAATTCTATGTTCATATTTTTGTGAAGTTCTCCTCAAATTCCAAAAAAATATAAAGATATTATTGAGACTGTTGAAGAATATATTTTTCCATATCTACAAATGAGCTGTTTACATCCTTTTATAATGTGTGTGTATCTAACCATCCATTTAACTAACTAACTAATGAAACGTAAATGCATTGTAAATGCATATTCCTAATTTTGTTTATCTAACTAACTCACGTGTGTAACATGCATGCTATGCATGCAAATGAACTGTGTGCTTATATAATCTAACATGCTCCCGAAGAAGCTAAACTTAGGGAGATGAGAAACCAATCTTGTCACGAAGATGGCAGAATCGAGAAGAAGCCAACGGTTTGGTGAAGAGATCCGCCGGTTGATCAGCCGTAGGAATGTATCGAACATCCAACACCTTGGATTGAACTTTTTCTCTAATGAAATGAACGTCAACTTCAATATGTTTTGTTCGAGAATGAAAGGCAGGATTGAATGCCAAGGTTATGGCACCTTGATTGTCACACCACAATATAGATGGAGACTTGAGTGGAAAACCAAGTTCACGAAAGATGGAAGTTATCCAAATGACTTCTGTTGATGCTGTAGAGAGTGACCTATATTCAGCCTCTGTGCTGCTCTTGGCAACAACAGATTGCTTTCTGGAACACCATGACAGGATATTGTTACCAATCATCACACAAAAACCAGATGTGCTGCGTCTGTCATCAAGACTTGAAGCATAGTCTGCATCCGCAAAAGATTGTAACCTGAAATCAGAGACAGGAGTGAACAAAATACCAAAATGTAAAGTGCCTTGAATATAACGTAGTATCCTCTTGCAAGCCCTCCAATGATTCTGTGTAGAATCCTGAAGAAATTGTGAAAGCTTATTCACTGAAAAAGAAATATCATGTCTAGACAAAGTAAGATATTGAAGAGCTCCTATGATACTACGAAACAAAGAAGGATTATCAAAGGATGGACTATCATGAGCAGAAAGTTGAGAACTTGGACATAGAGGAGTTGAACAAGGTTTGCAGTTGGAAAGATTAGCTTTGCTGATGATGTCTTTGGCATATTTGGTTTGTGTAAGCAAAAGAAAATTAGAAGAAGAATGTGCTTCCAGCCCCAAAAAATAGTTTATGCAGCCCATGTGTTTGAGAGAGAATTTGTCATTCAATGTGGAGATCAGCTGAGCAATGTATATTGAGTCACTTCCAGTAACTAATATATCATCTACATAAACTAATATCAAGCAAATTTGATTCTTCAGCCTTAAATGAAATAGGCAGTGATCAGTCACTGAGTGAACAAAACCCAAGGAGAGGAGGAATTGCTTGAGAGTGTCATACCAAGCCTTGGGTGCTTGTTTGAGACCATAGAGAGACTTCACTAGTTTGCAGACATGATTTGGTTTAGATGAGCTGACAAAACCCTCAGGTTGAGAAATGTATACAGTTTCATGAAGAGTGCCATTAAGAAAGGCATTGTTGATATCAAGTTGTTGAATGTCCCAACCAAAGGTGACTGCCAGGCTGAACACAATTCTGAGAGTCATAGGCTTTACCACAGGGCTATATGTCTGAAAGAAATCAATGCCTGCATTTTGTTGGAATCCTCTTGCCACAAGTCTGGCTTTAAACCTGTCCACATTACCATCCTTGGTGTACTTTACTCTGAAAATCCATTTGGTTGATATAAGGTTCATGTCATCAGAGAATGGGACCAGATCCCATGTGTGGTTGTTAATAAGTGCATCATATTCAGATTTCATAGCAGCCAACCATTGAGGATGCTCTAATGCCTATGAGACAGTATCAGGTTCTATGATTGGCAGAGTGGTGTGAAAGACCTTTGGTTTAGAAATGCCTGCCTTAGCCCTGGTAATCATAGGATGAGTATTTAGTGGTGAGGTTTGATGAGGAATAGACTGAGAACAAGATGAAGCTTGAGAGGATTGAGAAGAGTGCTGAAGATGTCTCAGTTCTGCTGTAGAATAGTCAGATGTGTGTAATGGTGAATAAGTAGAAGGAAAAGTGTGATGAGGAGAGGAGTTTGTGTTGATACTGTGAGAAGGAATTTGCGGAATGATAGCTTCTGTAGTGCCAGAAGATAGATGGGAATCAGAATCAGAATGGTTCATATGCTGAGAGTTGGCAAAAGGAAACTCAGATTCATGAAACTCAACAGTGTTTGAAACATAGATTCTTCCTGAAGGATGAAGACACCTATACCCTTTGTGTGAAGGACTGTAACCCAAGAAAAAACACTTTGAGGACCTGAATTGTAGTTTAGAGGAGTTATAGGGCTTAAGAAAGGGGTAACATGCACTACCAAAGACCCTGAAAGTTAGATAATCTGGATGTTTATGAAACAAAGAATGGAAGGGAGAATTATTCTGAAGTGTAGGAGTTGGCAGTGAGTTGATCAGGATTAGAGCAGTGTGGAAAGCATTCCACCAGTAATACATAGGTAAGTGACTCTGAGCCAACATAGCTAACCCAAGTTCAGCAATATGTTGGTGTTTCCTCTCCACTAGTCCATTTTGTTGATGAGTGTAAGGACATGAGTGTCTTGTGTGTATGCCAAGAGAGGAGAACAGCTTGGATAGAGCAACAAATTCCTTACCCATATCACACTGAATGGCTTTAACTCTTTTATGAAATTGTGTCTCAATCATAATCAGAAACTGAGGTAGGACTGTAGAAACATCAGACTTAAGTGTCAATGGATAAATCCATGAATATCTGGTAAACTCATCTATCAAAACAAGATAGTACTTATAACCTTCAATTGATGGCACAGATGCAGGACCCCATATATCAGTATGAATGACATCAAAAGGTGCAACTGATGAATGTAAAACAGAAGAAAAATGTTGCTGATGCATCTTGCCCAAAACACATGATTCACAAAATGTATCACTGTGAGGTGGAATAGAGATATGTAGCTGCTTCAATACAGTAGATAATGAAGAAAAATAAGGATGGCCAAGCCTATTGTGCCATAGTACAGCCTTATTATCAGAAGCATTATTGGAAACAACATTACAACTGAAATATGAAACAACATCAGCAGTGGCATTCTTCTTGGAAAGATAACCAATGTCCAGCTTATAGAGTCCATTGTCAAGTGTTCCTCTCAGAAGGACTTTGTGAGTTCTCAAATCCTTGACAATACAATGAGTAAAATAAAACTCAATAACAGCAACATTATCCCTTAAGAATTGTGATATACTAACCAAGTTTTTAGTAATATCAGGAACATGCAAAACCTTGTCAAACTTAATAGATGTAGAAGGCTGCAAACTAGGAAGACTGAATGAACCAACACTCTTGATAGGAATAGAACTACCATTACCAACAAGAAGAGTAGTGTTACCTTGGTAAGGAGATTGAATGTGGAGGTTGCTCAGCTGAGAAGTAACATGATTGGTAGCACCACTATCCATAAACCACTCGGATCCAGAACTCTGAGACTGAACAACAACAGAGTTATCAGCATTAAATGAGTTATGAGTAGGAGGATAAGAAGTCAAACGTTGAGTAGTTGGTGGAATAGTAGCAATGTGAGCTTGAACAGGACCAGGAAAAGTGGTAGCTGGACTGTCAACACCTTGAAATGAGGTATCAAACCTCTTGTAGCACTTTGTAGCAGTATGGTTGGGTTTGCCACACAATTGGCAATAGACTTTGTGTTTAGAGTTAAACCTGTATTTTCCTTTATACTTCAAATTAGGAGGACCTTTACCCTGCACATGAGCAATGTTTGCAGAAGGTGTTGAACCAGTAGGTGTAGAGCCAGAAGATAGTGGTAAGCCAGTAGATGTAGAGCCAAAAGAAATTGAGGAGGAATTTTGTTGAATTCGCATCTCATGCGTCTGCAAGATCGACTGTACCTCAGGTAAGGTAGGGAGAGTGCCTCTAGTAGTAAGATTGACCACCACAGATTCAAACTCAGCACCTAAACCACTGAGAACATATAAGACTAGATCCTCATCAGAAAGCGGATGTCCAGCACCAATTAATCCATCCGCAATCGATCTCATTTGAAGAATGAAATCATCAACAGAAGAAGAGCCTTTCTTCAATGTTTGTAGTTGTAAACGAAGGGACATTGATCTAGCTCGAGACTGTGATTGAAACAACTCCTCCAGAATTTGCCAAACCTGAAATACATGTGCACATCGACTAACATGTCCAAGCATGGATTCCGAAATCGAGCTAAGAGTCCAACTCAATAGGAACTGATCCCGTCGGATCCAATCCAGATACTCTGAGGAGGTTTCAGAATACGGTGGTGAAGATATTAGCAGCACATCGTCAAAACCATGGGCATGGACTGTGGCTAGCACTTGAGTACGCCAGAATGAGTAGTTGTTTCGATCGAGTCGAATATGAAGCTTGATAAAGCTAGGAAGGGAAGTAGATGAAGAGGCCATAACAGAGTATAATGCAGCGGAAAGAAAGGATCGAAAAGAAATATGAAGATAAATATTGTAGACAGATGACGATAACCGTCAAAGGATGAAGATAACCTTCAATCGATGAAGATGAACTAGAATGAAGGATGAAGATACACAACGAAGATATGAATGTAACTAACTCAGAATGAAGATAACTGAAAAAAAAATCAAGACCACAGAATTAGTGAGAGTACTAGCGGAAGATACCATGTTGAAGAATATATTTTCCCATATCTACAAATGAGCTGTTTACATCCTTTTATAATGTGTATGTATCTAACCATCAATTTAACTAACTAACTAATGAAACGTAAATGCATTGTAAATGCATATTCCTAATTTTGTTTATCTAACTAACTCACGTGTGTAACATGCATGCTATGCATGCAAATGAACTGTGTGCTTATATAATCTAACAGAGACGAATGGAGTAACATTAAAGTTGATACAATTAAGGCAATAATGATTAAATATCTTATAAATAAGTTTTTTAAGAATATAACAAAATATATTAAGTCATTTTATTGATGACTTTGTTAGCATAAATTTCATTTTCTCTCTTTATAAATATGCTTCAAATTCTTTATAAATTCTTCAATGGTAATGAGATATAAAATTTCATTTTCTCTCTTTATCTTTATATACATTGAATGAATGTTTGTCTCTATGGTGGTTATATCATTAGTATTGTGATCCGATTAAAAAAAAAAAAAAAAAATTATTGGTTTTGGCATGGGATATCTTAAAAAATTTAAAGTACATTATTATAAACATTTTAATATAAAGTTTTATGTGTGTATACTAAGATGAGAGGAGGATAATCAAATGAGAGTTATCACATTTAGGAGAAAAATGATGTTGTGTACATCTTTTCTCCTCACTATATACTGTAGTTACTATGTATTTATCCTCATATTAAATTACCATGAAAGAATTTTTATACCAAACATCATCTAAATATTTTAAAATTTTATATGAATGAGTGTGCATATAAATCAATTTATTTTTTTAGTGTACATTAATTTTGGGATGAACAGATAAGATAATCGTGCATATTATCGTAAGACCGGGGGAGTAATATTTTTTATTTTTTAATATTTTTATTTACTATTAAATATTTTAATTTATTAATCACTATCCAATTTTTGATATTATTGGTTAAATATTTGATTTCTTAGTCAAATATTTGATAATTTAAATTAAAATATTAATATAATATTATATATTTATATTAATATAAATAGTAAAAATCAATTGTTATTTGTATTTATTCCAAGGTTGTAGAAGTCGGAAATCGTTAATCGGGCACGTTTTCACCGCCTATTTTTTTTATTTTTTTGAAAAAAAATATAAAAATACAAAATTTGGGCCGCTTAAGCCCGCCTAGACCAAAAAACGCCTAAAATTGCCGATTTTGCAGAAATCGGATCGGCAAGAGGCCCTCTAGGCCGATTTCTGCATCACTGATTTATTCACATTAATATGATATTATTGTTGACACTTTATTGTTAATACTTTTGATAATTAAGTATTTGATATCTTAAAAAATTTAAAGTACATTATTATAAACATTTTAATATAAAGTTTTATGTGTGTATACATATAGTATGTCAGAATTCCAAAAAATTTTTTTTGATTAAAATCATAAAATTTTGATTGATCGGCTCTTGTTTGGATTTCTTTATTAATCTCTTTTCTATTTTTTCTTTTATTTAATTAAATTATGTGATATATTTCAATATCAAATTATTTTACTATATACTTTTATTTCGACTTGAGTTGTTTTTGACTATATTATATTTATTTCGGTATACATTTTGACTTGAGTTGTTTATAATTTTTATTTTATAGTTTTTCAATGTATCATAGAAAATATAAAAGAATAGACATAAAATATTTTAATAGTAGGATCGTGCACATTTTTTCAACAATGATAATTTTCTAATATTAGTAATATCTTATACTCCATACATACCCTAATAGTAATTAGACTTCATACGTAGGGAGAACACTTTTAGGAAAACACACCTCAATAGCCCATGCATGAAGTTATTTTGAAATAAGAAAATTGGATATTTTGAATATTTTTTTTATTTCTATTTTAAAAGTGTAAATGTTAATATGAGTAATCTTGAAAAAAAATTAAAATATATTAGGAGGTTGAGCACAAAGGGAATAAATTTTCACCATAATCTTTATTTTACACATTTTTATTT
>JAPKLY010000313.1:150188-168250 GCA_026898435.1 Prunella vulgaris
TTTATTTTACACATTTTTATTTACTATTAAATATTTTAAATGCTTACAAATTTCAATTTTAATTATGAGTATGATTTGTAATATTACTAAAAGCTAAGATTTCACATATTTAAGGTCAATCAAATAGCTATATAAGTGAGACAATATTTTAACCGATTAAATGTCTTGCAATTACGATATGAGATAATTACAAATTGATTCACAAAATTGATACTAATTATAAATTATTTCTGTGCAGGAAAGTTTTATACTACTTCTATAAAAATATTATGAACCAATAAATATAGTCATTTTTAAACTAATATTCAAATGTCCCATACATTATTTATATTATATATATATATTGAAAGTATAATTATAATTATATAGAATAAATTAAAATTTGAATAACGTTTTAATTTAGAGAAGTGTATTGTACTACAATTTTTATTCAAATGTCAAACACCCAAATAAAAGAATATAATTCAATATGTGCACAAAAATTGAAGCATGTAATTAATTAAACTCATAATTAAT
Organism: Prunella vulgaris; assembly: GCA_026898435.1. Classification (NCBI taxonomy): domain Eukaryota; kingdom Viridiplantae; phylum Streptophyta; class Magnoliopsida; order Lamiales; family Lamiaceae; genus Prunella; species Prunella vulgaris. Next base: position 150,705 of record JAPKLY010000313.1, read on the forward strand.
GATAGGTGATGGGCCTGATGGCAGACAATTGCTTAGCTAAGTCGTCACGCGCCTATTAATTGAGGCGGGAAATGTGCAGCTACGCACTATCCTCTTTTTATATATATAGATTATTATTTTTTAAGATGTAAGTAGTACACATTTTATTTTACAGTAGCACACATATATTTATGTGGTATACATTCTGAAATTTCGATAAAATTAATTTTTTAAGATGTAGTAGCACACATTTTTTCTTACAGTAGCACACATTTTGTCTTATAGTAGCACACATATGTTCATGTGGTATACATTCTGGAATTTCGATAAAATTAATTTTTTAAGATGTAGTAGCACACATTTTATCTTACAGTAGCACACGTATGTTCATGTGGTATACATTCTGGGGGTGGCGAGATAGTAACATATGTAAGGTATTATTACATTAGCAACATATTATCAACATAAAACTAATAATAAAATAAAAAATAAATTAAGAAACACATATTTGTTCTTGTAAAAATACATATTATTCTAATATTTACTTTAAAAGTACAAAAAAATAACTTTTTTAGATGTAGTAGCACACATTTTGTCTTACAGTATCACAAATATGTTCATGTGATATAAATTCTGGAAGTGGCGAGAATTTTCCTTAAAAATTTTATTGAATCTGCGAATTTTTATTTGGGGATATTGCACGGGTCGGGTTTTGTGCAATATTACATACGAGTTTTTGTGATCAAATAACACATATATGGTATATCTATCCCTCGCATTTTCACTGCACAAAACAGATGCACCCACCTTGTATTTTCAGGGGAAAAAAAAGTCTTTTCATTGCAATAGAACTTTCAAAATTCAAAGATAATAAAAATAAAATTTAACAAAATTAATGCAACAAATACAAAAAATACATTCTTCAACAAATAACGAAATAAACCAATAATCCTAAAAAAATTGCTCTCTCTGTCCACAAAAATTGTTCTACCTTAGCAATGCACAGTTATTAAAAAAAGTTGATGTTGATGTGTAAAAGTGAATATATTAGTATAAAAGAGTAATTAATTATTAAAAATGCAATTGATGTGATGTTTAAAATTGAGTATGTGTGTATAAAAAAATAAAAATAATGATTGTAATTTTCCACTTTAGGTAAGTGGACTATTTATTGTGGACGACCGTTTAAGGCAATGTGGACCATTTATCGTAGACAGTGGGAGTAACAAATAATTTTCAAATTGTTGTGATAATCGAATCGACCTCAATAAGACTTTGAAGCCTTTCAAACAGTAATTAGAACTTTCGAAGAACTCCGAAGAACATGAATTGCAAAAATTAAGAAATCAAGGAACAATTTTTTTTTACGTGGTTCGATCAATTGAACTACGTCTACGAATGGGGTTTCCTCTCTTCACTAATCAATGGATAATAGTTATAGATTACAAAACTTTCTCACTCTAATCTCGCTATATGTTGAGTGTTTTTCAATCTCTGGTTTGAATACATATTTATAGACCTATCCCTTAACCGCCTTTAAGCTCATAACCAATGAAAGAATTCGTATGGTTATAACCGCCAAGAATAATTGTTCCAACATCTAATAGGATTACTCCGACAGCTGTCCAAATAATCGACTTTATCACTCTATTGAAATAGCCTTCGTCATACTCTGTTTTGCTCATAGCTGTCAGCTCAGGATATGACTTCAGGATGTGTGACTCAGGAAGTAGGCGATTTCAGGTCAGGCTGATAATATCAGGATTTTACCTTCAGGTTACTGAGTCTTCAGGAGATAAGTGCGTTCAGGATCTGAACACTCAGGATGAGAGTCAGGATCAGTGCACTCAGACTCAGTATCAAACCTTCGCTCAGACCCAGGATCAGATTCTTTCAAGTTTAGTATATTATCTCAGGATCTTTCCACCGGATCCAATCTTCAGGATCAGAATTCCTGATTAATCTTCACTATCCAAACTCGGCTTATCTTTTACACTTAACAATTCTCCACCTCAAAGTAAGTGAGTTTTTCCCCATTCCACACTCCACCTCAGAACCTAACTAATGGTACATCCCACGACTGTAACTTGATCAGCTCCAAACAATATCTGAAGTTGGAAGTAGGTAAGACCTTAGTCAACATATCTGTTGCATTATCCTCAGTAGAAACCTTCTGCACTGAAAATTACTTTCTTCTCCACCACATCTCTCACAAAATGAAGCCTCACATCAATATGCTTAGATCTTTCATGAAAGACCTGATGCCTGACTAGATGAATTGTGCGCTGGTTGTCACACTGAACAACAACTTCGTTCTGCCTTATTCCAAATTCTTTAATCATACCCTTGAGCCACATTGCTTCCTTTACTGCTTCAGTCATGGCAATATATTCAACTCAGTAGTTGAGAGTGCCACTACTGATTGAAGTACTGCTCTCCAGCTTATTGCTGTACCATATAAGGTAAGCACATATCCTGTTAAGGATTTCCTCGTGTCAATGCTTCCAGCATAATCTGAGTCTACATATCCTTGTAGACGTTGTGTACTGTCCTTAGTCTTTTCAAAGAGTAACACCAGATTTTCAGTTCCTTTTAAGTATCTCATAACCCACTTAAAAGCCTCCCAGTGTGTCTTTCCTGGATTTGCCATAAATCTACTGACCTCACTGACTGAATATGCTAAATCTGGCCTGCTGCACACCATATCATACATTATGCTACCAATTTCGTTTGAGTAAGGAATTTTACTCATTTGTGCTTTCTCCTCTACTGACTTCGGACACTGACCTGATATCAGTTTGAATTGTTGACCAAGGGGAGTAGATACAATCTTAGATTCATGCATGTTGAACCTCCTGAGTATCTTCAGGAAGTAATCCTTCTGAGTTAAGAACAACTTTTCTTTGCTCTTATCTCTGATGATTTCCATGCCCAGTATCCTCTTTGCACTGCCCAGATCATTCATGTCAAATGTGCTGCTGAACTTAGCCTTTAGCTTCTGAATTCTTTCAGGACTCTTGCTTGCAACCAACATGTCATCCACAGAGAGTAGTATGTATGTGAGTACTTTCTTTCCTTGTTTCTCAAGATAGACACAACTATCATACCTACATTTTGTAAAGCCTATAGAGATCATGAAACTGTCAAACTTCTTATACCATTCCCTAGGACTTTGCTTCATCCCATACAATGATTTCTTCAGTAGACACACCTTGGCCTGATTTCTTGGTAGAATAAAACCTTCAGGTTGTTGAATGTGTATTGTTTCTTCTAGATCTCCATGTAGGAAGGCTGTCTTGACATCTAACTGTTGAAGCTCTAGGTCCTCCTAAGCAACTTTTGACAATAGAATCCGTATTGAGCAGTGTTTCACCACCGGTGAGAATACCTCATTGAAATCTATCCCCTTTCTCTGAGTGAAACCTCTAGCCACAAGTCTTGCCTTGTATCTCAGCTTTTGTTTTCCTCCTGACCCTATTTCAGATTTCTTCTTGAAGATCCACTTGGAACTGACTACTTTCTGTCCCTGAACTTTATTCACCATGGTTCAAGTGTTGTTCTTTTCTAACGACTGAAGTTGTTCAGTCATTGCCAATATCCTTCTCTCTTTATCTTTACCTGACACAGCTTTAGCATAACTTTGTGGTTCCTGATGCTCCACTTCTTCAGCAGTTATCAGTGCATAGGACACCATGTTAGCCTGACTGAATCTAGTCGGAGGGTGTATGCTTCTCCTGTGTCTGTCTCTTGCTAGTCTATAATTCCTGAGATCTTGGCCTTCAGTATCTGAAATTGAGTGGTCAGAATGTTCATCAACATTACTTTCCTCAGACTCCTCTTGAGGCCTTCCTGAGTTTTCACCTATCTCAGTAATTACTTGTCCTGAGTTCTTGTCAGGATTCTCCACCTCAACCTGAAATCCTTCTTCTGAAATGTTACCATTAGAGACCTGAGTGTTTATGGGCTGATTGTATCCCATGACTTTCTCATTGAAAGTCACATCGCTGTTGACAGTACACCTTTTGTGACCAGGATCCAGACACCATAACTTGTATCCTTTTACTCCCTTAGGATAACCAATAGAGATACATCTCAGTGCTCTAGGTTCCAGCTTATCCTGCCTGATGTGAGCAAAAGCTGAGCATAAAAGACCTCCAGGTTGTTGTAATCAGAGATCCTTCCATACCACACCTCATCAGGTGTCCTGAACTCAATAGCTGAGGATGGTGACTTAATGAGATAACAAGCTGTACTGACTGCCTCCCCCAAAAACACCTTGGGTAACTTTGCATCTGACAACATACTCCTGACCTTTTCCAAGATTTTCCTATTCATCCTCTCAGTCAGGCCATTTTGCTGAGAATTTGCAGGAACTGTCCTGTGTCTAGTGATCCCCATTTCTTTGCAGAAATTATTGAACTCTTTTGATACATACTCCAATCCATTATCAGTCCTGAGATGTTTAATGGATCTTCCTCCTTTATTTTCTTGTTCACTAACCCAATCTCTGAACTTTGCTAAAGCCTCAATCTTCTGCTTCAGTATGAACACCCATACTTTCCTGCTGAAGTCATCAATGACTATCATGAAGTATCTTCCACCTCCATGAGTCTCCACCTTAGCTGGTCCCCATATGTCAGAATGAACATAATCCAGAGGTGCATCAGTAGTTTTCTTACCCTTTGGAAACAGATTTTTTTCCAGGACACAATGATCACAGAAATCTATCTTCAGTACCTCTCCATCCCAAAATACCTTCTGCTTTGAAAGTTCTTGGAGCCCCCTTTCTCCAATATGGCCTAATCTCTTATGCCATATCATAGCCTCAGTGTTGTCCATAACATTGTTTGCTGAACCAGTAGAAGTGCTACCAATCAAGATATACAACTCATTAACTTTCTTGTCTTTCATGTATACCTTATTGTCTTTTGTGATCAGGATGAACCCATCCTTTGTGTTGAATTCATAACCTAGTTGATTAAGTGAACCCAGGGAGATCAAATATCTCTTCAGTTCTAGCACTAGCCTCAAATTTGAGAGTATTCTATCCACTCCATCATGCAGCATCATCCTGACAGAACCACTCCCCTTCACTTTACACGTTTGATTATTGCCCAGCACAACTGAGCCTCCATCAAACCTCCTCAACTCACTGAACAATGATTCATCCGGGCACATATGGAATGAACATCTTGAGTCAAGTACCCATTCATCATTCAGCTTCAGGTTAGTAACCGTCAACACCTCAGCACTATCATACCCTTCTTCAGCAGCAACAGTTATATCAGCCTTTTGTTCTTCCCCTTGTTTCCTATTTCTGTCAGGGCAATTCTTCTTGAGATGACCAGTTTTGTGGCAAGCAAAACATTTCATCCTTTCAACAAAATCACCAGATTTGGACCCCTTTGTGTTCTTCTTCTTCTTGTTCTGAAACTCTTTCTTGCCCTTCTTGAACTTTTCTTGTCAGCTTGTAACTGTAGGGACTTCATTTTGAGTGCAGCCAGAATATCATCAAATGACAATTGATCTTGTCTTCCAAATATTAAAGTATCCTTGAAATTCTCAAAGGATTTAGGAAGAGAATTTAGGAGCATCAAAGCCTTATCATCATCATCATCAATTTCCACTCCTAGGTCCTCAAGATCATCAGCAGCCTGGTTAAACTCCTCAAGTTGCTCAATCAACTCCTTCTTTTCAGTCATCCTGAAGGAGATAAGTTTCTACTTAATGAACAACTTGTTGGTGACCGACTTAGTTTGATACACCTTCTCCAGTTTACTCCAAATACCAATGGTAGTCTTCTCCTTGCACACCTCCCTCAGAGGCTTATCCCCCAAACACAGAATAATGGTGCTATGAGCTTTCTCCAAAATCTCTTGTTTCTTGCTTGGATTCTCAGACGAGGTAGAAGGTCATTGATCTTCTGGCTTCATGGCATTTGATAACCCATGATGAGTCAAGAGAGCCTTCATCTTGATCTTCCACAAACCAAAATCGTTTGCACCAGTGAATTTCTCAAAATCCAATTTGGTAGATGTTATGATTGATGATTAACCCAGTCGATTCTTCCTTTCCCACAGACAACACCAATTGTTGTGATAGTCGAATCGACCTCAATAAGACTTTGAAGCCTTTCAAACAGTAATCAGAACTTTCAAAGAACTCCGAAGAACATGAATTGCAGAAATTAAGAAATCAAATAACAGAGAAATTTTACGTGGTTCGATCAATTAATCTACATCCACGGATGGGGTTTCCTCACTTCACTAATCAATGGATAATAGTTACAGATTACAACACTTTCTCACTCTAATCTCTCTGTATGTTGAGTATTTTTCAATCTCTGGTTTGAATACATATTTATAGACCCATCTCTTAACCGCCTTTAAGCTCATAACCAATGAAAGAATTCGTATGGTTATAACTGCCAAGAATAAATGTTTCGACGTCTAATAGGATTACTCCGCTAGTTGTCCAAATAACCGACTTTATCACTCTGTTGAAATAGCCTTCCTCATACTCTGTTTTGCTCATAGCTGTCAGCTCATGATATGACTTCAGGATGAGTGACTCAGGAAGTAGGCGATTTCAGCTCAGGCTGATAATATCAGGATTGTGTCTTCAGGTTATTGAGTCTTCAGGAGATAAGTGCCTTCAGGATCTGAACACTCAGGATGAGAGTCAAGATCAGTGCACTCAGACTCAGTATCAAACCTTCACTCAGATTCAGGATCAGATTCTTTCAGGTTTAGGATATTGTCTTAGGATCTTTCCTCTGGATCCAATCTTCAGGATCGGAATTCCTGATTAATCTTAAGTATCCAAACTCAGTTTATCTTTTACACTTAACACAAATAAGTTCTAAAAAAGTACCAAGTTGTATCAATTTTTCAGAAAACTTGATTCGAAAAAAAATAGTTTTTGCGCCCCAACCTAGGTTTTTCAATTCGAATGGTTAACAACTGATTTAAGTCGTTATTTTCGTGAGAGACACACTAAAAGTATATCAAATCATGAGTTAATTAAAAGCTCGAAATATATATATATATATATATATATGCAGTTACATTTAATTAGTAACACAAATTAAAAATAAAACTAGCTACATAGTCTGCATAAATCATGCATGCCCTAATTCATACACACTTATATCACATACATATTAATTATTGATTTAAAGATGTGCCCACACAAAGTATAACTAGTTTGATGATTTTGATAGAGGCGGAATGCTTTGTTCGTTCCTAAAGAAGTTGGAGGGGTCGAACATGGTCTTAACCCGAACCAATCTTCTGAAATTACTCTTGAAATATTTGTGACCCCAAACCCTAGCTTCTTCGTAACTAGTATTCCTCTCAACATTATTCCTTACAAAATCAAGATCCCTATAATTTACATAAGCACCCCTAGGAGATTTTGTCACGTAACGCCTCATGTAATTATGAATCCTTCTACTCCAATCAATGTGTCTCCTACTTTCTTCCGCACTGCCCAACCTACCCCATACTCGATCATGAAAATATTGCCTTTTCGATGTGGTAACGGGGTGTCGGACTCCGAAACCCCGTTTATCACCCCTCCATAGGGGCTAAACAGTAATTCCACACCGCCTTCATCTTCTTCATGAAGAAGTCTCCATATCCCTCTCAAACCACTCACCGGAATCGGCCTACTCACGTAGTTGGATTTTCGCTTTTGAAACGCCGGGGCATACTTTCCCTGAGGATTTATATCGAGAAGTATCGCCAGAGGTTGGCTGGAAAACCTGAAAAGTAAAGTACCGATTCTATCCAACTCATTTCCGTGCAATCTTTCTCGACCAAGCCGAGCTCCGGGAAGTTTAGAATGATCAACGGGAGGACATGGCGGATAGGGCAGAGGTAGAGCGTCTTGAAGGAAGCTTTTATTGTCCGATTTCTGGTGATCGGAGGCGTGATACTGTTCAGGTAAATCCTGAGAAGAAGATTGTGGTCGACCATATCGGTGATGTACTGCCACTGGTGGATAAGCTCCGTCGCGTTCTGCTCCGACGTTCGGTCACATTGAAAACTGTCACCATTGCCGGGATGGTGACCAGCGACACTTTGAATTCAACAACAATTCCAAAACTAGTACCTGATGGATAATCAACATGTGACACAATATTTAAATAAATGGTACATCAGTAAATATGTATATAGTTTTGTGAGTATACACACAATTTAATATTCTCTCCGTTCCATAATTGTTTTCACACTTTATTTTTCCGTTCGTCCCACAATTGTTTTCACACCCTATAAATGGAAACTATTATTTTAACTTTATCCTCTCAGTCCAACTAATCTCATTATTTTAATAATATAACTTTACACAACACTCTATTCTTAAAAGTTGTGTCATCCCAAAGGTGAAAACACCCCTGGGACGGAGGGAATATTTTTTAGTAGTGTACAAATTTTTGTAGAATATCCAAATAAGGAAAGTGATGTGCAAATTTTTGTGAGACAGAGTGAGTACTATATATGTTATAAGGGTGCTTGGTTTTATCACCGGATAAGTTCAGTACACTTTTTAAAATTTATTTCAATTATTATTACATAAAAGTTGTTAAATTGCAAATGTGGTGATTTCTCAGTGATGTATAGGTAATTTAAAAAAAATAAACATGATGTGACAGTTAAAAATTAAAGGATAAATATTTAGTGTAACTTATGGTTATGATCCCAAAATTAGTTGTCGAAATCTCACGTTTTGGGAAAAAAAAAATGGGGATAAGGGGACCAATTTAATCGAGATATGGTATTGAAGAAGTATATTGGACCTCACACAAATCGGACATGATATATATATACACTTTAGTAGGGAACATATTTTTTAAGAACCATAATTTAAAAGAGGTAAAAATGAAGACAGTAACTTAATTAGGCTGAAATTCGGTTGCATGGGATCCTTATTTTGACAATTCGAAAAATTATAGTCCTTTAAAAATATTACTCCCTCCGTCCCAGAGGTGTTTTCACCTTTGGGATGACACACTTTTTAAGAAAAGTAGAGTGTTGTGTAAAGTTATATTATTAAAATAATGAGATTAGTTGGATTGTGAAGATAAAATTAAAGTAATAATTTCCATTTATAGGGTGTGAAAACAATTGTGGGACAAACGAAAAAGAAAAGTGTGAAAACAATTATGGGACAGAGGGAGTACCATACTTCTGCTATCTTTTGACAAAGTATAATGTAAACTAGTTTTACCCTTCTTCAACCATATATATATAGTATGGAAAATTTAGTAAGGGACAACACTTTTGATAATTGGAAAATCTACTAAAAGAGTATTAGTTTAATTAATTAGTAGTATTGTAAAATGGAGAGAACTGATATCATTTTCATGGTCACGATGAAACTGATTTGTATATATGAAACTAATTATTAATATTTCGGAATAATTCTATATAAATACACGACCTTTTACTCAACTTTCAATTTAATCCTGAGTTTCACGGTTATTGTAAAAAGTCTCAACCTTTTAAAAAGTTTCAATTCGATAAACTTTTTTTTTCCAGCTAGCAACTGATGAAGTGTCTCGCCGGAGCGCGTGAAATGTTGCCACGCAGGCGTACACATGTGAAATACTTTTTTGGTTAATTCTATATAAATACACCACCTTTTACTCAACTTTGAATTTAATTATGAGTTCACGATTATTATAAAATATTCCAACCTTTTAAAGAGTTTCAATTCGATACACTTTTTTTCGGCAAGCAATTGATGACGTGTCTTGCCGGAGCGCATGAAATGCTGTCACGCTGGCGTAAACGTGTGAAATTACTTTTTTATATATTTTTTTTCACATCATATATTTAATTATATTTTTTTTTTCCACATCATATGCCAATAGCGGTCGCTAATTATATTTTAACGACCGCTTTTTGCGGTCGCTAGATTTTTACGTAGCAAAAAAAATATAGCCAAGATGGTTCGAACCCAGGCCCTTTCGAAGGCTGGCTGGGTTCGAACCACGTGGCCATGGTCCCAACATCTTAACCATAAGATCACATATTTTATATGAGCCTTATTTGACTCAGAATAAATGTTGCAAATCCATGCCTACAAGGAGTCGAACTCGCAACCTCTGGGCATTTCAGAGGTGGCTTGTTCCACTTGGACACTTTTTCCTTTCGTTTATTTTTGTGCAACTAATTGTATATAACTCCAAATTAAATCACGTTTTTTTTAAATGCATCAAATTAATTCCTTTTTGTCTCTAATTTATTAATGTATATATATATTTCAATAAAATTTTGTTAATATTATAAATTTTATAATTTACATTACTCATTTTTTTATTCGTCTTTTTCCAATTAATAGTATATAATTCCAAATTGTGTCTCGTTTTTTTAAATTCATCAAATTAATCATTTGATACTTAATTTAAATATATATATATATATATATATATATATATATATATATATATATATATTTCAACCATAAAAATGTAATGTTATAAATTTAATAATTTACAATACCAAAATTTTAATTTATTCATTTTTATTCAATTAATTGTATATAACACCAAATTAGCCACAAATTTTAATATTCTAAATTACTACAATTTGATATCATAAAAAATAATGTTGATGTAAAACATAAAATTTTAAACATTCAAAATATATTAATAAAAAGTTAAAATACTTAATATTCAATTCAAAAAAAAATTTGTTCAACATATAAATTAACTAGTCGTTTGAATTAAAATCGGTATCCCATCCTTCAAGATCCCCACCCTCGGCACCCTCATTCCCACGAGGAGACGCACCCACTCCGGGACCACGACCCGCACTAGCACCACGACCCGTACCAGCATTTGCCTCATCATCCGAGTCCTCTGGAAGTGGAATACCGGTATGTTCAGAAACTTGATTCAACCAAGCCTGCATCTTCCTTTCTTTTCCCTCTTGCTTGGACAACTTGTCGTTCAACTCGGTCACTTTCTGCTGGAGATCGACGTTAGGATGAGAGGACATAGAATATGATGCTGAGCTCCGACGGTGCGTCAGACGGGCAACTTTACTGTAAGCTCCCAACCCTAGTATCTTCCCCCTATTGATTTCGGCCAAATCAATATAGAGGCGGTCCTCATCAATAGGGGTAGGTGTAGGGTTCTCCGGAGTAGGTGTTGCTTGTGTCTGAGCCTCCTCGAGAGCAGTTTTGAACTTGTTCTGAAATTAAACAAAAAAAAATTAATTTAATTTTAATAAAATAATTAAAATCTATTTAGAAGTAAATTCTAATTAGATACTTACGTGAAGCTCGGTGGTGCGGGCATACGTGGATTTTCCAGTCTCATTCACTGGGTGAAGAATGGAAAGAGACTCGAAGAGTTTGGGCCTCCGTCCGTACTCTTTTTCCTCTAAGAATTAATTATAATAATTTAATTAAATATAATAATTAATTATAAATTAAGAATTATAAATGAAAATACTTACAAAGGCGAGCCCGTGCTCGTAGGCAGTCCGGGAGCCACCGCGATGTATGGTGACTCCTTCTCCGTTCGGGTTGCTCATCCGATTTTCCCGCACCTTATGAGCCCTCTACTGGTGTGCCGAATCACTCCAGTAACCCACCAATCCATCCCAGATCGCCCGTCCATCATCGTCTTTTCCCAAGTCAACCGACTCCCCTTTTATCCAGTTTTTCTTCATCTTGAAGACGATTTCCTTCATCCGGCCCTGTGCTCTACTGCACCATAACTCCTCCACCCTAACGTCATCTGCCGGATCCCAAAAGCACAATTTCTGCAATTCAAACAATTCCCAACAATTAAATACTCAAATATTAATAATTTATTACACAAATATTAATAATTTTATACCTTAAACTCTTCAAACATTGCTTTCCTCGTGGGCGCAGGTACACCAGTCCACGATGCAACTCCACAAAGCCAGATGACCCTCAAAATGCACGTCGTGACATTCTCAGTGACCGTGTGGCTTGGAAGCAAGCTGAATAAAAAAATTATTTTAGTAATTATTATATAACAATAAAACAAAATAAATTATTAATTTACTTATTGTTCCTCCTTTACTTCAATGAAATCCTGGGTCTCATGTAGAGGGTGTGTTGTATTTCCAATAATACGTTTCAAGTTGTGGAGATACCTAAAAATATTAAATTCAATATTTAATGAACAATAAAATAACATAAAAATTAGAAAGAAACAAATAAATAAATAAATTTATACTTACCTCTCAAAAGGGTACATCCACCTATACTGCACTGGACCACCATGTAAAGCTTCATACTGTAAATGAACAGGTAAGTGCTCCATCGAGTCAAAAGAAACTGGGTGGAAAAAGTTTTTCCAACTTGCACAATATAACAGGGATGTTCTATCCAAACGCTGCATGTCGTCCACTTTAATCATTGAGGTCGTTAAGTCTCTGAAAAATAGACTCAATTATGTGATGACACTACATACATGCTTCGAAAGTGTGTACTGAAAGGCAATCGGTAGCAACCGCTGCATAAAAACATGACAGTCATGACTCTACATTGGACCGAGCTTCCTAGTTTTTGGCTCAAACGACCTACCCATGTTCGACACGTAATTGTCCGGAAAGGGCAGTTACTTCACCCATTGACATAATTTTTTCTTCTCTGCTCTGGTGATTGTGTAGCTGTCTTGTGGAAACTCGCCTGGTCGTCGACCACTGGACAGACTAGGACGAGAACAGAACTGACTTAACTCTTGTCTGGATCTTGCAGTGTCTTTGGTCTTGCCTTCTGTATTCAATATCGTGTGGAACAAGTTATCAAACACATTCTTCTCTATATGCATCACATCCAAGTTGTGTCTAATCAATAATTTACTCCAATAAGGCAAGTCCCAAAAGATGCTCCTCTTCTTCCAACCTCCTGGAATTCATTTATTGTGTTCCATTGCGTGCTGCTCAGTAGTTTTCCACAAGTCAGTTACTGTAATCTCTCTCAACAACGAATCACCTAAAATAAATACGTATTGTTAAACCATAATATCTTTCTGCTCTTTGGAAGATAAAATAACGAATCACCTACCCTTTAGAAAATTCAGTCCGTCCCTCCGGAAGGCATGATCATCACATAGAAACTTCTTGTGGTTGTCGAACCATGATATCTTTCTGCTCTTTGGAAGATAAAATACATCAGACCCATCCACGCAGTACGGGCACGCTTGTCTTCCAGCTGTCGATCTCCCAGATAACATAGAATATGCTGGAAAGTCGCTGATGGTCCATAAAATAGCAGCCCGTAACGTGAAGTTCTCCTTTCGGTACACGTCATATGTCTCTACTCCCGAATGCCACAAATATAACAACTCTTTAATCAACGGCTGAAGGTAGACATCCAGTTTATGCTTCGGGTTGTGAGGACCAGGCACCAACATAGTGAGAAATATGTGTTGAGGCTTCATGCACAACCAATGGGGTAGATTGTACGGAGTCACAAAAAAGGCCACAAAGAATACTTCTTCTCGTGCATACCGAATGGAGAAAATCCGTCTGTGCACAAACCAAGTCTCATATTTCGCTTCTCACTCGCAAAATCTGAGAACTCTCTATCAAAATGTCTCCACGCTTTAGAGTCTGCAGGATGACGCATCTCTCCGAAATTCTGACCAGAACACTTCTCAACATACCATGTCATGTCTTTTGCAGTTGCACTCGACTGATATAACCTCTCTACACGAGGAGTGATGGGAAGATGATACATCGACTTGAAAGTTGTCTTCTTCCTACGTTCAGAGGGTTTGAACCTAGGGTAGCTGCACATCCTGCACTGATTAATGCTCTCGTCGTCGCCCCAAAACAGCATGCAACCATTGGTACAACAATCAATCTTCTCAAATGGTAAAGCCATATCCTTCAACAGCCTCTTACTTTGATAGAAATTTTTCGGCGCTGTGTTCTCTTTAGATAGGGCCTGTTTGAACAACTTTGCGAATTGATTGTAGACTTTCTGACTCACTTTGCCTTCAGTTTTGATAGACAACATCTGAGCGTTGAATGATAACCGAGTCTCAGTATCACAACCAGGAAACAATTTTTGATCGATATATTTGAGCATCTCGAAAAATTTCTTTGAACGGGGATTTAGTTCCTCCTCCATAGCTGTGTGGTGAACACCCAAACCAGACTCATCAATCATCGTATGATACCGTTGGAATTCATCTAGCTCATCCAATGGTGTAGACGGGTCATAGCTCGAACCACCAATCTCAAATCTCTCACCTCCACTAATACTCAACTAATCATAGAAGGCAATCACTATTTCCAAATTATAATTCCACCTACTTTCGCCATGCCCGGTCCAATTATAATAAAATGGAGCAAAATCGAACCTCACAAGATGAGTTTTAACCTCATCTATGCTAAAAAATCTCCTGTTACTGCACTTTTTGCCTGAACAAGGACATCTAATCCGACCACAACTATCCATGCAATTTAGTTTACTATAGGCAACGTAATAAACTCATCAAGTTTCTCACAAAATTCAAAGTTCATATTTCCTTGTATCAAACGAGGCATTTGATACATCAAACGACGATCAGGGAGTTCCATCTGATACAAATTTAAAATACATCACATTTAAATTATAAAAAAATTTGGCAGAGTTTCGACTATAAAAAAACATATCCAATTTTTTTAAACAAAAAATCAACTATAATCAATTACAATAATTATTCACATTATCAATTCTAATACATGCATATTATAAATTCTAAAATGTAATTATTCACAAGAACACTTATCAAACATATATAATACACAAAATAAAAAATTAAACATTAAAATTGTAAAAATGTACGGTGAATTAGAAGCAAAGAGCACAATATAATAATAGACCTCCACAATTGCCACCAACACGTTGAAACAATTGTTTGCCAAAATCGTGTATGATTTCCACGCAAGTGCACGTGATCGTAGTAGGAGTAGCAAGGTAACCAAGTTTAATATCGAACACAGGGAGATGGGAGATTGCAAGGTATGATTGTTGTATCAAAATCGAAACTCACTACCTTGAAAATCTACCAAATGATCCGCCAATGGAAATTACAATTCAATTGGTCAAAAAAAAGCTCATGATGTGACGAGAGTGCAGGAACAAACGAATTAACGATCCGTACGGTAGATCAAAAGTAATTGGCAAAATCGTGTGAAGAAATCTAATGAACCTAAATGGTAACTTCCCCTAACTTCTAAAAATCTAAAGAGTGAATGAGGATGTCAAGAATGTTCTTAGAAATCTGAAGTAAGAAGTATTTATAGTACCCCTTAGGCTTGGACCATTATATCCTTCATTAAACACGTGAAAGGACGAAAATGCCCTCAAAAGTGTGCAAAACCGAAACTACGCTCGGACGTGTGAAGACCGGCGCTCGGACGGCGCGCTCGAGCGGGTTCACGCTTGTGGTCGAGCGGTGGTGCTCCAACTCGGCCAGGTGAATTCTGCTCGACCGTTGCCTTGGCTGTGCTCGATCATGAGTTATGGGGCTCTCGATAACAGTTCAACCTCGAAGTCCGATTTTCGACTTTTGTGTTTTCGATCCCATTGCTCGTCCGATCTTCCTAGGGTCTCCGATTGAGTATTATAAACATCTCCATGAGCTCGGATCCCATCATTTGGCCTCCTATAATGGGGAATTCCTCGTTTTTGCTCGTTTTCACCTATAAAGCACACTTTCTTGCCAACAAAGGGTCAATAGCACAATTTATACTATATTAGGGTCAAATATGAATATAATCTCATCAAAACCATATAGAATTGGATGCTAAAAGATGCAATTATGACCCTAATCACAATGCTCGTTTGAATTTGGGAGTTTTTTTTGGGGTGGGAGTGGGGTTTTTTCCCCGAAAAACTGAAGAAAAAAGAGGCACATTATGTTCTATAATCGCATTTTAGCGACGACCGTTTTTAAATTAGCGAACGCCAAAGCGGTCGCTAAATTGTAAAATTAAATGGGCCAATAAAAACGCAACAACCCTAAATCGGATACGATTTTAGTGACCGCTTTGGCAGAAGCAAAATAAATTTTATATTTGCGACCGCCAAAAGGCGGTCGCTAATATTAAAAAACAAACCGGTTCTTCTTTTCCGGGTTGCTAGCTACGGGTTCAAAATTTAGCGACCGCTTTTGCGGTTGCAAATATCAGTAAAGATTTTGCGACCGCCTAAATAATACATTTGCGACCGTTTTTGGCGGTCGCAAGTTTTTAAATTTATTTAGCGATCGCTAGCGGTCGCAATTTTTCCAAACTTTACCAAAACACCAAGGCGGTCGCAAAAGCCGTCGCTATTTTAATTATTAGTGACTGCTTTATTGGTGGTCGCAAAAATGTGGTCGCTCAAAGCCGCTTTTTTTGTAGTGCCTCTAGCCGGTTCTAAATTTGTATTTTTATCAAATTTTTTTTAAAAAGACTAGCTGCCTAGGCGCTAGGCGTTCAGAAACACCCGATTACCAATTTTCGATTTTCGACTTCTACTACCTTGCCTACAATGCTTGGCAAAATTGGTAGTAACTTGAATAATTAATATACAAAGTTGCGGAAGTATTTTTAACCACCTCCAGACGATTTATAAAAACAAAAAAAATGTAGGACTAAAAAAACAGTAAAAACGAAAAGCAGTTATGATACTAAATAAAAAAAAATGCAAAATTATTGAACCAATTGAGATTTAATCCCTTAAAATAAGTAAAAATTCGAATCAAAATTGTATTTGGCACTTTGCAACGTTTTGTTGCTTAGATGATAAATGATGTTAAATGGTTTTTGTAGTAAATTCTAAAGTGGTGTTAAATGACTTTTGTAGTAAAATTAAAAGTAAAATGCATTTTAAAAGAAAGTGATTTTAGAATGTGGAGTGTGAGCAAATCAAAATCAATCACTTAACTATTAACAATTTACAAAAGTATGCACTCCATAGAAGTGGATCGCAGTGAAAATCATTTCTTCAAAAGTAAGTCTGAGTTGCTTCATGAAAATGAATTTTAAGTGCTCAAAATAATATATAGTTGCAACATCTAAAAAAATAAAAATAAAAAGTACTAGTAGAGTTTGCAAGAAAGCACCAAATATCCTACGAATATAGAATTTCTGTAAAAAGTTATTTATAATATGAAAATTTTAATATAAGATTTGTTTACGGATACTATAAAATGTATTTATTGATATTATTAAAATTCTAAACTAAAATTATAGTATCAAACATTATTCTATTAATGAATACAACTAATAGCATAAATAAATGGATTAGTCTTGTATGCACCAGTTATACGGTGCAACTCAAGTTCATTTTTAAAAAGTTAAACAGTTTATAACTGAAAAGTTAAACAGTTTATTACTGAAAAGTTAAACTATTAAAGATACACTTTTCAGTAATAAACTGTTTAACTTTTCAGTTATAAACTGTTTAACTTTTTTAAAATGAACTAAAGTTGCACTGTGTAACTGGTACACAGGAGACTTACTCTAAATAAATATATTTTCTGGTATTTAAGTTTCATGCATACTACCAATATTTTTCATTTAAGTTTTTGTCATATC
>JAPKLY010000313.1:168260-264527 GCA_026898435.1 Prunella vulgaris
AACTATCCGAACTAAATCATGAATATTTAAAACTGAAAGACTTTGATATTTAACTAGTTGATCAGTCAACATGAAAGTTTGTATTTGATCAGTCAACATGAAAGTTTGTATTATAAAGGTACGTATAGGGGTCGCATATCGTATCGTACCGTTCATACCGTACTAGTGCAGTGGAATAGACATGGAGAAAGAGAGGCAACATGGAACACGAAGGGGAGATGCTAAGTAAATACTCAGAACTGTTGGCAAATTAGGTGCAAATTTAGGGGGCGAAATTTTTAAAAGGTGGGGAGAGTTGTAACACCCCATTTTCAAATATATTATATATTATGTTTTAAAATAATTTAACTATTTTTTTAATTAAAATTTTAAAAATATTTGTTAGTTTGAAAATTTTGGCTTACTAAATTGAGAGCTAATATTTTTTATGAACTTTAAAAGTTTAGTAGGATGTCTTACTGAGGAGGCCGGGCTCGATTGCGACTTACTCGACGCAAACAAGTAAGAAAAAGAAAATGAAAAATTAGACATGAATCAATTAGATATAATCTAATACAAAAGTATATAAAAAAAAGTTATATATGTGATGACACTAGTTAAAATAAACCTTAAATATTTTACATGAAAAATATTCACTATATTAGGTGAATTCTTCATAGTTACTAAGTTACAAAATTTTAATATAGTTTATTTGAATTAATATAATATTTTAATCATGAATGTATCTCTGTAAATATATATAAATTTATACTGAATTCCATATATTAAATATATTTAATATTATATAAATAAATAATATTATCTTATTATTAATGTTAATAATAATATATATATAATAAACAAAAAAGAAAAAAATGTGATTGGGGGAGTTAAGTGGACTAAGTTCATAATTCCCCCTCAATTGTATTGTGTGTGCGCGTTATATATATATGTATATTTATGTGTATGCAATTATATATATATGTATGTATATATATGATACAACTATATATATATATACATATGAATGTTAGTAAAAAAAAAAGGAGTTAAATAATTTTATCAAAAAAATAAAATAAAATTAGCTTTAAGTAAATATAGATATCTAGAAGCTTCACAATATTCATTCGAAAAAAAGACGTTTCTTCTTCTCCCTCTCTCTAAACTATCTCTCTAAAAAAATAAAATTTCTGCCATTGATTTTGCTGAAACTCAAGATTACCCCAAAATTTAGAGGTTTAAAGGTAGATTAGAGAAAATTTTATTTCTTTCAACTTTTATTTTTCAAAGAGTTTCCAACATAAATTCCCCTTTCTTCACAAAATATTTTATTCTCTTTTCCATTATTTCCTGCAATATTTCCTTATGGGATGATGATTAGATATGTGTGTTGAGGCCCAAAAATATTATTTGGCACTTGATTGAGAATTTAAAATAAAAAATTTCTTTTTAGCCTACGGACTTGTCAATAATGATGTTAATAGGGGATTGCATGTTGATTTTGTGATTGCATGTTGTTTTATTTATTGCATGTGGCTTTTATCTTGTTTTTCCTACTATAAATCTTATTCTATTTTGTGTGAGGACTTACTGGTGGTTATTTGATGATTTAAGTGGGTGTCTCAACTATGCTTAAATGTATATTAGTTTTTGAGGTGAAATCTGCCTATGTGATTGCATGTCCATCCCCAGAATTTTTCTGAACCATTTCCCAATGAATTTGACAAAATCATTTTACCACATTGAGTTAATGTAAGTTAATAATATGTATTTAAAATTTCAGAATTTTTGAAGTTATTTTAGAATTTATATGATTTTTTATTTGAAGTGTTACAGTGAAGGAAAATGTCTCTGTTTTTTTTGTAATGATTATAAAATTTTATGTGTACTGGCTTCGTATTTGAGGTTGATTTTCTACTATGTTGTTCCCCCATTTTATAGCTTTCATAAGAATTTTATTTGGATACGTACATTTGGAGTTATATTTTATTTTTTCTGAATTTTCTAGTAAATAGTGCTTTTGCAGTAAATTCGAACCGTTTTTGTACTCTATTAGAAAAATCGTAGAAATTAAAATACATGGAATTAAAATGTGAACTTTTAAAATATGTTAATATCGACTCTTAAAACTATGTAAAATTTTATCTTATATTTTTTTAAGTAATATTCTATATTTATTAAATTATGGAAAATGACATGACATAGACCCTATTAATATATAACAAGTTTTGGACCTACTTATGAAAATCACAAGAAAAGATCCACAAGCTATATTTAAATAAAATTTTACAGTATGTAACTATTAGAGTTAAGAACCTACAGTATAAATCTTGTCTAATTCTAACATGTGAATATTTAATAATGAATTGTCTACTACAATGTGTCTTTTAGGAAATTTGACTTAGAAGGTGAGTTAGTGATATGTTGTATTTGATCACTTTGTTAAATATTTATGAGTACCTAAAAATTAACAAGGTAGACTCATTTAGTTTAATGACTCAACATGCCTTTTATGTGTGAATTTTGATTAATGTTTGACAATTAGTATTTTCCTTAAGTGTAATTAAGTTAGTATAAATATTTAGACCATTTTATCATATTGCGAATGACACATATGTATGAAGTGTATATGTATAGTTAGATATATTTAAAGTGTTGAAAGAGTTATATTGACAATTATATGATTTAACGATTAAAAGACTAAAAAAATAAATCAATATGTCGAGTGCAGTGCGCGATAGCTGGTCTCTCAGGAAGCTACATCACATTGTCAGACTGAAAAGTGGGTAACCTCTAATTCATTCTACATTAATTAGAATAATTGTGTGTGTACGAGCAGACAGATCTTTGGATTATGCTCTGTGTGAATTATGCAAGACTACGGACTGTACTCTGTGTGAATTTTGACTAGTCAACGGGCTATGCTCTGTGTGAATCAAGACAGGTCTACAGACTATGTTACTGTGAACTTAGTCGGGCCTATGGGCCTGGCATGTACTCGATCGACATGCTATTAGTCTCTTTAATACATTTTGCATTATATGTTATCCCACTGGGCTTCAACTCTGGGAGAAGACTCATGATGCTACTTTAACTATTTCAGGAAATATTGACGGTGAGGAGAACGTGTGACTGACTGGGTCAACTCCGTCTAAATAATATTGTAATGTCTTAAGTCCTCTATAAGAAGTTTATTAAGTAATTCTTATGCTATTGTTTTGAAGATAATTTCCAAAATTGTATGCTTATACTACTTAGTTAAATCGTCAAGTCTTTTCCCAAACTACTAGAATGTTATGACAATATTATGAAATGAAATTTTACATGCATGACTAGTCTATCACATAGTGGTGTGTCTTATATGTTGAGTTAGTTATACATTTTTATCAGGTGCATGATAGTCTATTTTCTTAATGTCTTAGTTAAGCAACAATTTGATTTAGATGTGTAGGTAAGACACGAGTTAGGCACAAGCATGATTAGACACTTGAAAAAAAATCAACTCGAGTTTATACGATGTAGTGTTCCGCTGATGAAATTTCAAAGTCAATTTGTTTTCAATGTCAAATGAAAATCACTTATTATTTTTTCATGACAAATAATGTATAATATTTATAAATAAATATAAAGAAAAGAGAAAACGCTCCTACGTGGGGCGTCACAGTCTAGCTGAATCATAAATCAGACGTCTCAAATTAATTGCTAGACCATTACTACAAAATACCAACTTACCCATTTCATGTTGGGGACATGCAATTTTACATGCATCATCTCTTATTCAAATCCGACCAACTGCATATCATGACTATTCCCCTTTACAACTGGTGCGTTGGAATGAACCTAACATTTCACATCTGTGTACATTTGGTTGTGCAGTGTATTTTCCAATACCACCTACAAAGCGTACCACTATGGGCCCACAAAGGAAACTAAGTATATACATTGGTTATGTATCTCATTCTATCATAAAATACCTAAATATTTGATTGGGGATCAATTCACGGCCTGATTCGCTGACTGCAAATTTGATGAAGATCATTTCCCGGCATTAGGGGGAGATAAGAATACAAAATTAAATGAATGCTGAGAAATCATATGGAATGTAAAAGGTCTTCAATACTTAGATCCACGCACTAGTCAATCTGAACTTGAAGTTCAAAAGATAATAAACTTGCAATACTTAGCAAGTAACCTGCCAGACGCATTCACTGATCATAAAGGAGTGACTAAATCGCATATACCTACTGTAAATGCGCCACAAAGGGTACAAATCCCTTTGAAATTAAATGTTGACACCCCCACACGCCAGAAGCATAAAGGAAACTTTAACAATAAAGAATTAAATTTTAAGGAAAAATAAAGGTAGCAAAAATATAAAGTCACCCTTGAAATCTCCTAAAGACGAGAATCCTAGTCAAAATACACGTGCACAAGCAAATAATGACACTAGAATTGCAGAACCACCAGACCAAATTATTTTGGGAAATGAAGAGGATCTGGTTGATGTAAATATAAAAGTTTCAACGAACTTCATAAATACATGAAAAACTTATAATAGAAATACTACTGGTGTCGACAACATATTTGCAACCTAAATTATTCTTTCTGTTTCTAACAAAGAACTCGATTCAGAACCCAAAATAATAGTCGAGTGCTGGAAGCGCTCAAATTTGGTGAAATGGGAAGAAGAATTTAGGGCAGAGCTAGACTCGCTAATTAAACGAAAAGTATTCAATTCTATCGTACGTACCCCTAAAAATTTTATCCCTGTAGGATACAAATGGGTAATTGTACGAAAACCAAACCAAAATAATGAAATAGTGAGATACAAAGCGAGATTAGTAGCTCAAGGGTTTTCGCAGAGACCCCTGTATTGATTTCGATCAAACCTATTCTCCTGTTATGGATGGAATAACATTCCGCTTGTTAATATCACTGGCGATGATATTAAACTTAGAAATGCAGTTAATGGATGTAGTCACTGCATATTTATATGGATCATTAGATACTGATATCTGTATGAAAATTTCTGATGGATTAAACATTCCCCAGATTCGGAAAAATGAAGATAGTAGTATGTTCAGTATAAATTTTATTATACGGTTTAAAACAATCAAGTCGAATATGGTATAATCGACTTAGTGAATTCCTCCTGAAGAAGGAATATGTAAGCAATCAAACCTTTCCTTGTGTATTCATAAAGATATCACTCAAAATTTTTTGTATCATCTCAATACATGTTGATGATCTAAACATAGGAACGAGGAAAGAGATTGAAGAAGCGAGTTCAATCTTAAAAATAAAATTCCAAATGAAAACTTTGGGTAAAACCAAGTTTTGTCTCGGCCTGCAGATCGAGTACCTCCCTGAAGGAATCTTTATACACCAGTCAACCTACTTAAAGAAAGTGTTGTATAGATTCAATATGGACAAATCTCATCCACTGAGTACACCAATGGTTGTCCGTTCCCTTGAAGTGGAAAAGGACCCGTTTAGACCTAAAGAAGATACCAAATAGATATTAAGACCTGAAGTTCCTTATCTTAGTGCGATTAGCACACTGCTCTATCGTGCAAACTGGACTAGACCGGATATTGCTTTTACAGTGAACTTACTTGCAAGATTCAGTGCATCTCCCACGAGGAGGCATTGGAACTGTGTGAAACACGTCTTGAGATATCTTCAAGGTTCACAAGATCTTGGTTTATTTTATTAAAGAAACCAAGATAAAATGTTAGTAGGTTATGCAGATGCCGGTTATATGTCTGATCCCCACAATGCAAAATCGCAGACTGGTTACGTTTTTCTCTATAGTGGTGCAACCATCCACTACAAGAAAAAATGGATACGACAACAGTGGAAACCCGTTGTCTTCCTATAAAAAAATGTCATTGTAGAAGCTCCTATTGAAGTAAGTATCAAGTTTAGACAATGGTTAATGGACTGTTGTCTTTTCATTGCGGTTATTAACTGTTGTCTATAAATATAAAATATGTTGTTGTAGCATGTGCATATCCTTATTTGTGACTATAGACAACGGTTGTGAGCCGTTGTCTTTTCTTTGTTACTACAACGATTATTAACTGTTGTCTATACATATGAAATATGTTGTTGTAGCATGTTCATATCCTTATTTGTGACTATAGACAACGGTTGTGAGCCGTTGTCTTTGTGAAATAAAAAATAATAATTTAGTGGGTCAGACCCGCGGGCTGAACCGATCCGGGTCCGACCCTAACGAATATCAACATCTCTTTGCGTGAGAGGGGGTTTGAACATGTGACCTTTCGTATATGTGAATGAGTGTCTTGCCATTTGGGCAAGTGGTATTTCTTGTTCAATATTTCATTATAAATATATATATATATATACACGATATATACTTTTTATTTTAACTAAGTGTTATATATTTATTTTATTATTATTATTATTATTATTATATTATGTAATTATACTAATCTAAAATTATATATTTTAATTATGTAATACTTGTATAGTTAGTTTTAATAAAATTATCATATATATATGTAATTATATATTTCTAAATATTAATTCCAATCATTATAAACATTAATTCCAATAATTCTATTAATTCAAAAGATTGATTCAAATTATCATTTTAATTTAAAATATTAAATAGTTTAAATCACACTAATAATTATTAGGTGCCTAATCATTCGAATAATTCAAAATATAGTATAAAATTATAAAAATTTGCATGATTTTTTTTTTTTTTGGAAATAATAAGAAAATGTAATTGAATTGTGTTAAATTTCTTTTTTTGTTATTCTATTTCTAAATTATAAAAGTGTCATTTCAAAATAATATAAAGTGCTAGTTTTAATTAGTTAAAAGTGTTAATTATAAAACTCATCAAGTAATATATGTTACTACAACGATCATACACCATATATTATAGTACATAGTTTTATACAACACCATTTGATGAAAATATAAAACATTTTACAACGCCGCTTTTATAGTGATATACAACAGTTGCATACCCGTTGTCTTTCAGTAATTTATTCATAAAAAACATTGATATACAATGTATATATACAACGGTTCAAAAATTGTCGTAATAACATACTTTTTTACAACGCTGTAGTTTGCGAATAGACAACGGTTTGATTACCGTTGTCATTCAGTAATTTTTCTAGAAAATAAATATATACAACACGAATATACAACGGTTCAAAAACTGTTGTAGTAACATACTCTTAAACAACGCCGCCTTTGTAGTATAGACAACGGTTTGATAATCGTTGTCTTTTAACAATTTTTCTTAAAAACACAAATATACAACATAAATATACAACGGGTCAAAAACCGTTGTAGTAAAGTACCTTTTTACAACACCGCTTTTTGAGATTAGATAACTGTTCACCAAAACCGTTGTCTAACATCATATTCCATTAATAAAAGACAACGGTTATACTTTACGCAACATATTTTTAACTTTAGACAACAGTTTTTAGCAAAACAGTTGTCTTTCTGGTGTTGTAAAACATCATTTTTCTTGTAGTGATCTCATGAAGATTTGTTAAACAAACTATGGTGACCATCTCATCAAATCATTCAGAGATTATAGCTCTGTATGAGACTGCACGAGAATGTGTTTGGTTAAAATCTTAAGTAAAACACATTAACGATTCGTGCAGTATCCCTTTAGTTGACATAACTCCTACTGTAATCTATGAAGATAATGCTGCCTGTATTGCTCAAATGAGTAACGACCAAGGATGAAAATATCGGTATCAACGGAAATATCGGTACCCTGAATTTATGGATATATCGGTGGAAATATCGATATCGAATATCGATATCGGTAAAAAATAGAAAATTCACGGAAATTTCATTAAAATGATGGAAATTTAACATGAAATTTTAGACAATATTATTACTAGTCTTAATACATTAATTGAACTTAAAATCTCAATAAAATGAGAATCTTACAACAAACATATCAAGAAAACATACGTAAGACATATAAAACGATACAACAATTATTCATAATTATTGAATATTACACAACTAATACCAAAATGATGTCCTATGAGCCTCAAATGTAAAAGAAGAAAGACCATCTTGGTCTAAGCAATAATGGTACCAAGTCATTAAATTAGAGAAATTCCCGAAATATATCGAAATTTCCCGAAATTTGTCGAAATTTTGACCGATAAATTACCGAAATTTTCACGATATTTCTCGATAATCTGCACATTTTGAATTACCCTGGACCGATATCGAAATTTCGCCGAAATTTCCCGAAATTTTACCGAAATTTTACCGAAATTTTGGAAAAATAATCGTTCAAGTGAATTTCCATATCGGTACCCTCAAAATTCCGAAATTTCGACGAAATTTCGGCGAAATTTCGCGAAATTTTATTCCTTGGTAACGACTATGTCAAAGGGAATTTGACGAAACACATTTCCCCTAAATTCTTTTATCCTTACGAACTGCAGAAGAGTGGTGAAATTAGATACAACAAATACGCTCAAGTGACAATCTTACAGATTTGTTCACTAATTCTCTACCTACATCTACTTTTGAAAAGTATGTTCATGGGATTGGAATGCGTCGACTTGGAAGATTGTTATCTTCAGGGGGAGTATCAATTTCAATTCAATCCTGAAGATTGGATCTTGAAATCAACGGTTGTACTCTTCCTTGTTAATTAATGTATTCTTCCAAAATTATAATTATAATGTTCAAGGGGAAGTCTTATAAAATATTATATATAATCTGGACATTAGTAATTTGATAAGTCCATTGGGCCTTTGGCCTAATGGGCTTTAGAGTTAGTTAGAGTTACATACTTTATATATATGTATTCATGATGTAATTGTACACATTATTATACGCAGTATTATCAGTGATATTTCCTGGCTTAGTCGTCCGCACACGTAGTCCTTGTGACGAATTGGGTTACCAAATATCTTATTTATTGCTTTCATTTATCACATTAATTATAACATTTAGTTCATCATTCACGATCTTCTAAAATTACCCATACCCTTCTCAACTAAAGATCAATTTTTGCAAATTCATCCTTTCTTTACTTTCGTCCAAATTTTCTATAAAAAAATGTGGAAATCGTCAAGCCACTAAGACCACTACGCCACTGCTTATTTTTTCATCGTTGCCGCCGATGACAACTGACACCGTCGAGACCAGCGGCACCAGAACCACCATGGATAAAGGTTAGTCGATTTTGTTTGCCCTTTTTTTCATTGTTTGAAAATTTTGACATATTTATAGTGTATTTTTGCAAATAATTCATGAATACATAACTAAAGAAATTGATTATTGCATTATCTATCATTTTTGTGGTTGAAGATCAATGTCTTTTTTCAATTTTGATCGAAAAATTGTGTTCGGATCTAGTTCTTCGAATAATTGATAGGAAAAATATACATTTTTGTCCTATAAATTTCGTTGACTTTGGTTTTCATCCTCTTACATTTTGAATTTTTATTTTCATCCTTTAACTTACTAAAAATTATGGTTTTCATCCTCTTAAGTTTTGAATTTTTGTTTTCGTCCTTTAACTTTCCAAAAATTATGGTTTTCGTCCTCCAACCACCTATAACCAGTCACACAACCGGTAATACACACGTAGATCAATTTTTTCTATTTTTTAAGCGAAATACTGACTTGGGGTATTTAGAGGGAATTAGGTCTTGATGGATAAAATACAGGATTAACCGTAAATTCTCTCCCAAATCAAAACCCTAGTCGATCAAATCTAGGCATGGGGGCTTGAGAGAATTAGGGAAAAAAGGAACAAAGATCCCCAAATCAAAATATCCAAAGCCTAAATTCTTTTGAGCGAATACTCACTGTACGAAAAGGAAGAGAGATGTCTTCAAGAAATTCGTATGAATCAACGAGTTTCGAGTGCAATATTAAGTATCATTGTGATTTCGTTGCACGGTTTGTACATCATATTCAAAAATGAATCCGGACAGAAAATTCTATGGATGTAAGTATTGGACGGTATTTTGGAGGAAATTTACGGTTAAAAGTGTATCTTGTCAAGACTTAATTCCCTCCAAATACCCCCACGTTAGTATTTTGTTTAAAAAAGAAAGAAAAAATGAATCCACGTGTGTATTACCAGTTGTATGACTGGTCCGGTTGGAGGACGAAAACCATAATTTTTGGTAAGTTAAAAAGACAAAAACAAAAGTTCAAAATTTAAGAGGACGAAAACCATAATTTTTGGTAAGTTAAAGGACGAAAAAAAAATTCAAAACTTAAGAGGACGAAAACCAAAGTTAACGAAACTTATAGGACAAAAATGTGTATTTTTCCTAATTAATAATTATTCAAAAATCACTGTTAGCCAATCAAAAGTCATTTTTTCGAGAAATCCTTAGATGTATTTGTCGAAGAATCTCTAATTTTCAAACAAAAAGAATATGCTCGAATATATTTTTTTAAACAATTTTAATTTGTTGGTTTTCATTTGTTAGCTGTAGTGTTTTCTTATTTTGTGTTTGCTGTTTGCAACCAATTCACACAATCTACCTGTGTTAATATAGTACCAAGTTTGACCAAAGATCCTCCAACTTAAAAGATAGTCCAGTTAATATTTAAAAAATTAGGACAGAAAATGACCCATCAATTTCAGCCAAATTTATTACTCCCTCCGTCCCAATATTTTTTTCATAGGTGGAGTTTCACGCATATTAAGAAAAAGTAAAGTATGTGAGTGTGAAGTTAAATAATAAAATATAAAAAGTATACTTTATTGACTTTTGTGAGTGTGAGTTGTTTCTTTTTTTGGGATGTGAAGAAAGAGTTGGGACATCCATATAAGGAAAATGTTAAATTTATCTTGGGACAGAGGGAGTAATTTTTTTGGAGACAGGTTATATGCGCCCACATTTGTTTGCAGTACACACATTTCAGAAATTATCAATTTTTTTTAAATAATTTTAATTTTTCTCTTTATTTTTTTTCTTGTGTGCACACACCTTTTCTGTCTTTGCCCTTTCTTTCCTTTTTTCTTCTCAAGTTCTTCTTTCTCTCTTCTCTTTTTTTTTTTTACCTTTACTACATATGCCCAGTATTATTCTATTAAGACCGCATAATTTTTCACATTACACCTACTTTCCACTATATTTTATTTCAAATTTCAACGACCGTCCATCCACTGCAATGACACCGCTTTCCCCATTTGCAAGGCACTTTTATTTGAAAAAAATGAAGAAAAATGTAAGAATAACGGTGAATTTTTTTTTCTTCCTCAATCTTCATTCATCTTCTTCATCTCCTCTCTCAACCTCAATTGCTACAATCAAGTACACAAAAATTTTAGCCCTTTTTCGAAAAATTTTGGCAAAAATTTTGTTCATTTAATTTTTTGAATTATAACTTCTTTTTTATTTATTTTTTAGAGAAAGCTTTTTTTTTTCAAAATATAAAAAATTATTTGGATTATTTGAAAAGATATATTAATTTTTTTATTTATTATTAGTTTTGTATTTTTCATTTCATATTTTTCTTTTCTTTTCTTTTTTTAAATTTTTTCAAAATTCAAACAAAAACTAATTAATTTTTGCTTATTATTTTCCATTTATTTGAATTTTATTTTGTTTTTAAAAAAATTATTATTTAATATATTGGTATTTTACAAGAAAAAATGTAGTTATGCTTCTGAGAGTTGTTCTGATAATTAAGGTGGGTGTACAGATTTAAGAAGAAAAATTTAAAAGAATATTTATTATATTTTATATATTTTTTAATTAATAAAATTATAAAGTGTGTGTACTTTTAATAAATGTGGGTGCATATAACCTTGGCCTGTTTATTTTATTTACTGTAAAACATGGGCATGTAAGAATTGGACCAAAAACATGCTCAGCATTAGGGTCATTTGTTTTTTAAATAAAAATTATAATGGGTAGGTGCATTGCTTTGTGAATCTTGGCCGATGTGTGAAACTTGGCCGATTCCTGTCCAAAGTTTAAAACCACCATTTTACCCATATGCGACTCAGAGGTGGCGTGTTCCACTCGGGCACTTGTCGTTATTATTCATTTTTATGTCATTAATTGTATATAATTCTAAATTGAATCACGTTTTTTTCTTTAAAATGCTTCTAATTAAATGAGTATTGTTTCTAATTTGTTTATATATATATATATATATATATATTTATAAATATTTTAATGTTGAAAATTTATTATTTAACATTACGAAATTTATTAATTTGTTCATTTTTTGCAATTAATTATATTTAACTCCAAATTTAGTCATGTTTTTTTTTAAATGCTTCTAATTAAATGAGTATTGTTTCTAATTTGTTTATGTATATATAAATATATATATTTCAATAAATTAGCGACCGATTTGGCGGTAGATACTATCAAAATAAATTAGCGACCGCCACGTCGGTCGCTAATTTGTTGACTGGCCAAATTAGCGACCGACTACTGGTGGTCGCTAATTTATTTTGATATTAGCGACCGTCGGTTAAAAAATGGTCCTTATGACCAATAGTCAAAGTCGGTCGCTAATTTTCGGTAAATTCGCGTATTTTTTTTAGTGTTTGCCACAACTTGAGGGCGTAAATCACACTGTAAAATTTATATATATATATATATATATACAATAAAAATGGAAGAATTTCATATTAGGATCTAATTTTTAGGTTAATGATTAGGGTCATAATTGCATGTTTTTGCATCCATTTCTCTATGGTTTTGATGTGCTTAGAATCATACTTGACCCTAATATGGTATAAATTGTGCTATTAATCCCTTTTGGCTAGAAAGTTGTGATTATAGGTGAAAACGAGCAAAATGAGGAAGAAACGAGCAAGATCAAGAAAAGTCCTAAATTCTGTAGTTGAGTCAAAGGAAGCAAATGACGAATGAGGTTGAAAAGCTCAAAGAGGGGGTCGCAATAGAAGAATAATCGAGTCAATCGGAGTTCTGTAACTCAAGATATGACAAAAATAAGGAAGTCGGCATCGACCGACACTAAGCGTCTCGATCGGCAGCAAGGACCCTCAGATCGGCAGTGACTAAGCTCAACTCGGCAGCCGTGCCACTGACTCGATAGTGTTTTCGGTGCGCGCGTTGAGTATCGATCAAGATCGGTAGTCAGCACAGCACAAATCGGCAGCCGGAGACTTCGCGCGACCTAGCTGCTGAGCTAGGTAGGCAGTCACCATGCCTTTGGTCGGTAGCCATGCAGAATTTCCAGATTTCAGGGCTATTTTCATATTTTTACGCGTTTTAATGAAGGGCATCTTGGTAAATGATCTAAGGGTACTATATATACTTACATCTCAGATTTCCAAGGACATTCTCTCATAATTCTTAGATTACACACATCATCATAATCTCTCTCTAGATTTTTAGAAGTTAGAGGTAGTTTCTAGTTGGGTTCCTTAGATTGCTTCTTACGATTTCTTCAATAACTTTCGATCTACCGTACGGATCTTCAATCCGTTTGTTCCTGCATAATCGTCTCAACTAGGGCTACATTTCTACCGTTTGAATTACATTTTCCATTGACGGATCATTTTATAGCTTTTGGAGGTAATTAGTATCTTTACAATTTCCATTGTAATTGGTAAGATTTTGTATTCTTATTTCAATTTCAGCATTATGATGATTGTAGCTAGTTCAATTACTCATTTGTTCTCCAAATTAGCCATGGGCTAATACTTTTATGTGTTAGTGTATGATTCCTATGGAGTAATGTGGTGTTAATGTTGATCTTATGAATGCTATGAGATGTTGTATTATCGATTCTCTATATTGATGATTTGTATGAATGCTTGGAATGCATATTTGATTAATTGGGCCATTAGGGAATTAGTCTCACATGAGAATTGAGCTCTTTTCCTAAATCTTCTTGTATTAGGCCAATGCATGCTAGGTGTTTGATGAAATTCCTAGGATAGTGAGAATTATTCTAGAGAATAGGCATTACAATTGGAGCTTGATGTGTAATTAGGGAGACCTTGGCATGTTAAGAAGGCTTTGCCTAATTGATTGTCCAATAACTCATAGCAAGACTAAGTGATACAACACCATGTGAAACATAGGATAATACACTAATATATATCCTCTCCACTTGCTCACTTTGCACAAAAGTGATAGGTAGTTTACTTTCTTGACAAGCTAGTAGACATTAGAAACCTTTCCCACTTTATTGCTTTGTTTGAGTTTTGAATTTGAATAACAACATACCTTTCAATCTCCAATCTCCCTGTGTTTGATAAATAAACTTGGTTATCTTGCCATGACGATAACGATCACGCGCACTTGCGTGTAGACACCATTTTGGGCAAATAAGTTTTTTGCGCCGTTGCCGGGGAGACGGCTAGTTTGTTTGGTTGCATGTTGTTTCTTTTATTTTCGAATTCTTTTAATTTGTGTGAAATTTTTGATACTTGTTTCTTTGTAGGTACATGCACACAACGAGTAAAGGGGAAGATTTATTACCCTTTGAATCGGATCTTGAGAATAGCCTACGAAGGAGAAAAGAAGAAGCTAGATTGAATCAAGAGAATATGGAGAACAACATGAATGAAGCTAGAGATCAAATTAGAGATGAAGAGCCATTGAGACAACAAGTGCATCATGGTGATGAGCACTTGGCTCAAAGAGAGGTTCCTCAACCCTAACCACAACCTATACCACATCCATAACAACCTTATCCACCACAAAACCAACCACTACACCACTATCCACCCCAATGTCCTAACTATCCCAATTACCTCATAAATCAACCTTACTATCTACTACCACCTCATAACTACCCATATTACCCATATCCACCACCACCACAAAATTCTTGACCACAAATTGTTAACCCACCTCAAAACCTCAATAATGAACTATTACTTCGAGATTACTTTGAGCCGAGGGTGAATGAACACTATGATGGTATTGAAAGGCCACCGATTGATGCAGAGAAGTTTGAGTTAAACACTAATCTTTTAAAGTTCGTTGAAAGAGTCTCCTTTCGAAGGATCAAGTGATAGAGAAGATCCAAATGCTCATCATAATAATTTCATGGAAATTTGCAATACTATCAAGTATAAGGGCATGTCGGACAATGAGAAGAAGCTTCGTTTCTTCACTTTTACCTTGAAGGGGAGAGCCAAAATATGGATACAATCAATGAACCCCAAAGCTGCAACGTGGGAGGAGTTGAGCTCTCAATTTCTAAAGAAATTCTATCCTCTGTCGAAAATGCTCAAGGCAAGGGAAGAAATTAAGAATTTTAGACAAAAGGCGAGAGAAACTATATCTAGGGCTTGAGAGAGATATCAAACCTTACTCTTGGCTTGTCCACAACATGTTTTGAGGGAGGAAGATATACTTTTGATGTTTACTATTGGATTACATGAAGGAGACAAGAATTATTTGAATTCTTGTGCCGAGGGGTCAGTTTGGACGAGAATGGTTCGCCAAGTGAATGAGATCATTGAAAACATCACAGCCAATGATGCTTTTCAAAGGGAAGCTAATATTGGAACGAGTGACCGAGTTTCTCTACTTGAGGAGAACATGAAGAACATGATGCTCATGGTCTATGGAGGACAAAATCAAAGTCAAGCCCCTACTCTGATGCAAGTGAATGTAGTCGAAAGTGTGCCTACTCCTACACCATCTACTCAAGAGGAGGTGAGTTATATGGGGCGTCCCCAATATAATAATTCATTTCCTAACAATCAAAGGTCTTATATTGCTCCGCCATTTAGACAACAAGGAGGTCCTTATCCGAATCAAAGCAATCCTCCCTACAACCCGAATAGGAGGCATGGAAACTTTTCATACTCAAATCCTAAGGGAGCAATCCAATTGCCTCTCGGGATTGATCCAGGGTCAAAGCCACCAAATAATGAGGGTAAGGGAAGCATGGATGACACTTTGACACTAATCTTAAAAAATATGGAGGACATGAGAGTGGAAATTAGAAGGATAAACAATGAGACGAATAAAAAGTTTCCTGATTTGTACAATTTACAAGGAAATCAAATCAAGAGCCTAGAATTTCAAATTGGACATCTTGCTACTTCTTTAAGTCCACAAGTCAACAAAGGTAAGTTCCCTTCTACCACCGAAACAAACCCAAGAGAGCATTGTAATGCTATTGCCACTTGTAAAGAGTCTAGAGGTGAGGTTGTGAAGAGATGTGCTATAGAGAGTCTCCATGATGAATTGGGGAAGAGTTTATGTGTAGTGAGGGGGTAGAATCTCTTGTGAAAGGTGATATGAAAGGAGTGGGGGTAGTCAAGAGAACGGAGGAAAAGGATGAGAAAGTTAAGGGGGTAGGAAAGTTAAGGGATGTGGAAAGAAAGGGTGAAGAAGGGAAAGTGGAAAAGGATGTGAACGTGGAAATTTCAAAAGGGTTGAAAGATAAACTTGATGGTCGATTCAAGAAGTTCTTTGAAGTTTTCAAGAAGTTGTATTCCAATATGTCTTTTCATGAAGCTATTGAGCAAATACCAAATTATACAAAGTTCTTGAAGGATGCTATGGCAAGGAAGAAGAAATCCAATGAACCAGAAATGGTTAAGCTTACTCGAGAAAGTAGTGATTTGATACGAAAACATCTACCACAAAAGCTTAGAGATCCGGGGAGTTTCATATTGAGTTGTCAAATAAAAGAGAGTAAAAAGATGAAGGCCTTGTGTATTTAGGTGCAAGCGTAAATATGATGCCACTATCTATTGCCAAAAGTTTTGGCTTGCATGACTTGAAGCCAACAACAATGAATTTGCAATTGGCCGATAGTTCTAAAGTGAGACCAAGAGGAGTGATAGAGGATG
The DNA here is from genome assembly GCA_026898435.1 of Prunella vulgaris. Taxonomy (NCBI): domain Eukaryota; kingdom Viridiplantae; phylum Streptophyta; class Magnoliopsida; order Lamiales; family Lamiaceae; genus Prunella; species Prunella vulgaris. Next base: position 185,047 of record JAPKLY010000313.1, read on the forward strand.
TAGTCGTTCATGTGGGTAATTTCATTTATCCCGTTGACTTTGTTGTGTTAGATATTGAGGAAGATATTGAGAGTCCTATCATTTTTGGGAGACCTTTTCTTGCTACGTCAGATCCCTTGATTGATATCAAGCGAGGAGAGGTTACTCTAGGAATGAATGGTGAGAAAGCTACTTTTTCAATCCATGATAATTCCAAGAGTTCCCCAAAGAAGATTGGGGGAGAGGTGAGCAAGGTCATACGAGATGAGATGGCAAGTGATGAAGAGGTAATTGTGAACAATCTTGATCTCAAGAGTGAGCTTAGTGTTGATGATCCTTTTGAAAAGAGAAAGATAGTGAACATAGAAAATAAGGGGGTGAAGAAAGTTGTGAAGAAAGGAAATTTTTGGAGGAGGAAGTTGAGTGATGTAAGTCACTCAACCCTTATTGATATTGATTTCACTTGAGTTTTATTGCGTCCGACTAGGGGACGTAAAATCCAAGCGCTAGGTGGGAGGCAACTCACCCTTATATCCTTTTGGTATCCTTGATTTCTTTTGATTTTTAGTTTTTGTTTAATTGATTTGGTGTTGGGAATGAAGCATGAGTGCTAATTGGTATTTTGATAAATTTGTGTGATCATTGCTCTTTGATATTGAGTTTATTTGAGAGAAATTGTCTGAGGAGTGTATTTTTTATATGGTCTAGATTAATACTTGGTTTAGGAGTTGAGAGAATTCATTGGTTTTAAATGTGTAGCAAATCTTAATTTACCACTTTTCCAAACTTTATTAGGATTTATAATCCGAAAAAGTTTGGGGGGGTGTGTTTCGTGTTATAATTTTTTATTTGCATCTATATTTGATTCTTATTTGATGGATATTCATGATATATTTTGAGTACTAAGTTGAGTTGTGTAGGAAAAATGCAATAAAAAGGGTGTAAAATGAAAAAATTCGAAGTGGAAAGTTGAATACCCAGCTCGGCAGCAAGAATGCCCAAATCGGCATCACCCTAGCCTGTGGTCGCGCGCCTAGACACTGGATCGACATCGAGCTCGTCGCGCTCGCAGCGTATCGAGCTAGGTCGGCAGGGAACAAGGCGTAACTCGGCAGCTGGGCACTTCGCGCGACCAGCTGCCGAGTCTGATCGGCAATGAGAAGGCCCAGGTCGAGCGCCGGGTCTAAAATTCGAATTTGACCAAAAATTTGGTCCAACTTTGATTACACTTCCCAAGGGTAACCCATTAAATCTTTACACCTATATTCCACTTATTCCACACACAAACACACACTCATTCACTCAAAATTCTTGCATCTCTCTCTCTAAAAACCAAGAAGAAGAACAAAAGGGAAATTTTATATCTCAATTTCTACAACTCCTCTCACGAATTCCTTCCATAGGTATGTTTCTCTTATTCCTCTCTCTCTATTTCTTGCATTTTTGTAGAGATTCCATGGTTAAATTGTCTATAATTAGAAATTCAATTTCTAGGGTTCTTGAGCATGAATTTTGGGATTTTTGATTCTAGGATTGTTCTTATGAAATTGATTATTGAATTAGGCTATATTGTTGATGGGTAATCCATTGGGAACCCAATTTCATGTTAATTGCGAGTATTTGGGGCTTAATTGAAGTTTGAATTTTGGGGGTATGAATAGTGACGGGATTTGAAGAAATTGTGCAAATATTTGATTTCTATCATGATTTTGTGCATAATGCTTGTAGTTGTGAGCTATATTGATACTAGGATGGATTTAATTTCTTAATTCATTTAGTGGTGTTGCTTATATGAGGAATTATTGTTTATTGCATTAGCATGAAGTGTGAATTGGCATGGTTATTTCTTTAATCCTTATATTGAGAACCCCATCTATTCAAACATAGCCTTCTATGTGCATTAGGTTGATAATCTTCGAGTTCATCCGACGCTTTTTGTTCACATATGGCATTTTGTAGGGATGACAAAGAAAGGAAAGGGTAAAGCTTCAAGTTCTAACACGAGTAAGAAGTGGAATGATCCTGCCTTAGAGGATGTTTGTTTAAGGAAGTGTGGAGACAAACCTTCCAATCACGGACTATTTTTTGTGGATAAAGAAAGTTATTACGGAGTATTCGTGAAAGTGGTTGAAATCGAGTTCTTCACGGGAAGATACTTTGATAAGATGACTACCACTATGTGCAATTTTGGAGATGATGTGGAAGAATTGTTCGCAAGAATATGTTGGGGAGGTTTACTTACAATGCAGTACTTCGGTTCTTCCGATGAGCTAAACATTGAATTCTTGAGTACACTAGTAGTCGTGGAGAGTGATGGAGTGCCTCTCAAAGGGAAATTTCGAATCAACAATGAAGATTATGTCTTAACCACTGATCAAATCAACCAATTTTTTGGTTGTGTTGAGAATGTGCCGAAACAGAATTTTAATACTTGGTAAAGATTCACTAGAGCTCAAGAGACGTGGGATAGGATTAGTAAAGATGGAAGTGTGTATGTAGCTCAAAGCTCTAAAGCATCTCATATTGCTAACCCGATTTTGGCATATGCACATAAGATTCTAGCAAACACTGTTTGTGCTAGAGTAGAGGGGAGCAGGGTTAGGAGTGAAGAGTTATTCATACTTTACTCAATGTTGTCTAGAAAGGCCGATTTTTGGGCATATCTCCTTAAGAATCTTTGTCAACAAGTCACGAAGACAAACTGTTCGTACAGTGGATTAATTTCGTTGATTGCTCAAAGGTTAAGTCCATCACGTGCTAGAGAGGGTAATGTCGGTGAGCTAGTTGATATGACCTACATGGTCAAGACAAGGATTTTTAAGAAGAGGGCGAATACTCCTTGCTTCATAGTGACAAATGCTAGAGATCTTTTCCCTCTCCTTGAGTGTGAGCTACTCACGGTTACGAAGAATGAAAATTTTAAGCTTGACTAGCCTATGCACATTCAAATTAAAGAGGAATTTAACCGCAGGACATTTAAAAGAGTGAGAGGTGAATCAAGTTCACAAGCTCAAGAAGAGGACCAAGGTGATGATCAAGAGCCGATGCACGAACCAATGCAGGAGGATTACTTTGAGCAAAGAGGACATGTGTTTGAGGGTTTGACGTATAATGAATGGGGTCATGAGGTACGGTCTTTAAGGACCGATGTGGATGATCTTAGGAATGATTACTCGTTCCTTCGCTCAGATATGACGAGATTGACCGACCACTATCATGTCCTCAACACTACTGTGGATTCAATAAATAGGAATGTGAATACCATGACCACCAACATGGAAGACATCTTGGAGGCACAAAGAGCAATGATGAATTGGCATATCGTTATCCTCCTCTGTGATGTGTAAAAACGTCATGAGGAGGAGTAACGATTTCTTCTCCCTATCAAGCTTCTTATCCCAAATTTCTAGTTTAACTTGTTTTGTATTGATATTGTTTTGAGGATTTTGGGATTTTTAGATAGTTTTGTGTTTTGAATTGCTTAGTTGATGATTTGGATTTTGATGATGTTCTAGTATGTAGCTTATATTTTGCATTGCATGATCATTTCTCCACTCTTTGCCAAACTTTTTAGACCATTGGTCCGAAAAAGTTTGGGGGAGTGTGTTCGTTTCGTAAATCTCATTGCAATGCTATGTTTAGATTGCTTTTGGTACTATTCATATGCTTTGATGCCTTATGTTTTGATGAGGCCTTATTTTGCTTGTAAATTTTTGAGATTATTGTTGCTTTGAGTAGTGGATGCATGAGATATGCTTATTGTTGTGTGGATGAATTGAAAGTCATGATTAGGTGTAATGGATTTATCTATTGATTCTTGTCTTATCTTTGATAATTTTGATTCTATGATTCTTGAGATTTCGATGAGATGAGCATTTTGATATGATATGAGTCTTGATCACCCTAAACCCGTGAGTTTTGAGCCTATGATGCCCGTTTCAATCTTGAACGGATGATATTCTTTGATGTGAGTTTCACACACATACATTATACTCTAGAACTTGGTTTTGGTCTTATTTGAGCCTACATTAGACATTGAGTTCACATGATATGATTTGAGGCATTTCTTTGATCTATATTGAGCTACTTTGCCCTATGAGCCTACCAATGATATTATGATCCATTGTTTACCTTTTTGTGCCTATAATCATTTCCTTTGGCTAACTACACTTTAAGCCATTTTCCTTCCTTTTTGGAACTCTCTTGTCCTTATGATTAGTAGAGTGAAAAGAAGGAAGGAAGATTGGTGATTTGATGAAGAAATTGGTGGCCTTAGTTGAAAGATATTCAAGAAAGTCAAGTGTGCATGGATTGATGAAAAAAGAAGGTTCAAAGGGAAGTGTTTGCAAGAAATGAAAAAGGTTGACTTTTTGCAAAATTATGGTCAAGTTTAACTCTAGTGTTGTGAGTATGATCACAATTCAAAAAGGGAAGAATGATCTTTGAGAAGTGTGATCTTGAAAGAGCATGAAGAGTAGGCACAATTGTATGAAGAGGTGAATGATCTCTGCTTGATTCATTCTATGCTTTACTAATCATACTTAGTCACTTTTATCCATATGTTCCTTCCCTACCAAAGAGCCAACACTACAACCTTATTAAAGTCCTCATTGATGTGTGAATGATTTGTCATTTCAAGTGGTGGAGAATTTAGACTTGGACCAAGCTTATGGTAGTATGTGTATGAGGTGTGATGTATGAGAGAGCCTAAACACTTGAGGGTTGAGCTAAAAACTTATCTTGTGAGGATCATGACTCATTGACTTGATATTATGTTAATCTATTTGAGTTTGATAGTTGAGTAGATGATACTGTATTTTAGATTTGCTAGATATTGAGTGATGATTCTATGGCATTTAATTATGTATTGGATGCTTCATTGATACAATTATTCCCCTATCTTATCGCTTCGTTGCTCGAGGCCGAGCAATAATCTAGTTTGGGGGTGTGATTAGGGTCATAATTGCATGTTTTTGCATCCATTTCTATATGGTTTTGATGTGCTTATGATCATATTTGACCCTAATATGGTATAAATTGTGCTATTAATCCCTTTTGGCTAGAAAGTTGTGATTATAGGTGAAAACGAGCAAAATGAGGAAGAAACTAGCAAGATCAAGAAAAGTCCTAAATTATGTAGTTGAGACTATGGAAGTAAATGATGAATGAGGTTGAAGAGCTTGAAAAGGGGGTCATAACGGAAGAAGAATCGAGTCAATCGGAGTTCTAGAACTCAAGATATGACAAAAACAAGGACGTCGCGCATCGACTGACACTAAGTATCTTGATCGGCAGCAAGGACCCTCAGATCTGCAGTGACTAAGCTCAACTCGGCAGCCGTGCCACTGACTCGGCAGCGTCTTCGGCGCGCACGTTGAGTATCGATCAAGATCGACAGTCAGCACAGCACAAATCGGCAGCCAGAGACTTCTTTCGACCTAGCTGCCGAGTTAGGTCGGCAGTTACCATGCCTTTGGTTGGCAGCCATGCAGAATTTCCGGATTTTAGAGCTATTTTCATATTTTCGCGTGTTTTAATGAAGGACATCTTGGTAAATGATCTAAGGGTACTATATATACTTACATCTCAGATTTCCAAGGATATTCTCTCATAATTCTTAGATTACACACATCATTATAATCTCTCTCTAGATTTTTAGAAGTTAGAGGTAGTTTCTAGTTGGGTTCCTTAGATTGCTTCTTACGATTTCTTCAATAACTTTCGATCTACCGTACGGATCTTCAATCTGTTTGTTCCTACATACTCGTCTCAACTAGGGCTATGTTTCTACCATTTGAATTACGTTTTCCATTGACAGATCATTTTATAGCTTTTGGAGGTAATTAGTATCTTTACAAATTCCATTGTAATTGGTAAGATTTTGTATTCTTATTTCAATTTCAGCATTATGATGATTGTAGCTAGTTCAATTACTCATGTGTTCTCCAAATTAGCCATGGGCTAATACTTTTATGTGTTAGTGTATGATTCCTATGGAGTAATGTGGTGTTAATGTTGATCTTATGAATGCTATGAGATGTTGTTTGATCGATTCTCTATATTGATGATTTGTATGAATGCTTGGAATGCATATTTGATTAATTGGGCCATTAGGGAATTAGTCTCGCATGAGAATTGAGCTCGTTTCCTAAATCTTCTTGTATTAGGCCAATGCATGCTAGGTGTTTGATGAAATTCCTAGGATAGTGAAAATTAATCTAGAGAATAGGCATTACAATTGGAGCTTGATGTGTAATTAGGGAGACCTTGGCATGTTAAGAAGGCTTTGCCTAATTGATTGTCCAATAACTTATAGCAAGACTAAGTGATACAACACCATGTGAAATATAGGATAGTACACTAATACATATCCTCTGCACTTGCTCACTTTGCACAAAAGTGATAGGTAGTTTACTTTCTTGACAAGCTAGTAGACATTAGAAACCTTCCCCACTTTATAGGTTTGTTTGAGTTTCGAATTTGAATAACAACATACCTTACAATCTCCAATCTTCATGTATTCGATAAATAAACTTGGTCATCTTGCCATGACGATAACGATCACGTGGACTTGCGTCCATTTTGGGCAAACAGTTAAGTCCTAATTTTAAAATGTATTAAATCAAGTTATGTATTTTAATTTTTATTAAAATTAAGATTTTATTTTATTTTATTTTTTGTCTCAATTCAAGACTAAATCCATTTATCTTTATTTCAATTTAGTTTTTGTTATAAGAAATTCTTTTATATCGAATCTAGATTTAAATTATAATATACTATCAAATTAAAAAAAAAAATTTAATATTTGAATTTGAAGTAATTAAATTTTTTTTTTTTATTTCATCGTGCAACCAGAAAAAATAATTTTTTAAACTTAAATACAAAAAATTATTATGTTGGTGAATTTAAAAAAAAATTAAGATAAATGGACCGGACCTTAAATTGAAATAAAGATAATAAAATTAGATTTTAAATTAAGAAAAAATCAAAATATAGATGTTGAGACACATCAAAACTAAAATCTTAAATTGCGACTTAACTTAAAATTTGAACCCTCCTATAAAACTCTTCCTAATAAAAAATTTAAGTTCTAATATTTTTTATCTAAATAAAGACACACTGAAAATTTTCTCAGCAATAAATTAAAACCTCAAAATATATAACACATCTTAACAAATGTTGCATTTATTATTGATCACAAAACACAAATATAAGCAATATGCATTTACATTATAATAATTACCATCACAAATTAAAAATAATACATTAACCACGTACATATGCATATGCCCAATGCACACTTATTATTGATTCAACCCCACACAAACTCCACTTCTTCATCGTCCCCTTCTACTGAGATTTTGATAGAGCTGGCGGAATACTTTGTTCGTTTCTAAAGAAATTGGAGGGGTCGAACATGGTCTTAACACGAACCAATCTTCTGAAATTATTCTTGAAATATTTGTGACCCCAAACACTAGCTTCCTCATAACTAGTATTCCCCTCAACATTATTCCTCCCTAAATCAAGATCCTTATAATTTACATAAGCACCCCTAGGAGATTTTGTCACGTAACGCCCCATGTAATTGTGAATCCTTCTACTCCAATCAATGTGTCTCCTACTTTCGTCCGCACTGCCCCACCCTACCCCATACTCGATCATGAAAATATTGCCTTTCCGATGTGGAAACGGGGTGTCAGACCCCGACACCCCATCTATCGCCCCTCCGTAGGGGCTAAACTGTAATTCCGCACCCCCTTCATCTTCTTCATGAAGAAATCTCCATATCCCCCTCAAACCACTCAACGGAATCGGCTTGCTGACGTAATCGGACTTTCCCTTGAGAAACGCCGGAGCATAATTTCCCTGTGGATTCCTATCGAGAAGTATGTCCAGAGTTTGGCCGGGAAACCCTGGAAAATAAAGTACCGATTCTATCCAACTCATTTCCATGCAATCTTGTTCGACCAAACCGAGCTCCGGGAAGTTTTGATCCATCAACGGCAAAAGATCGCGGGCGGGGCCGAGGTAGAGCGTCGTGAATGAAGCTTCTATTGTCCGATTTCCGGTGATCGGAGATGTGACGCTACTGAGAAAAATCCTGAGAAGAAGGTTGTGGTCGACCTTATCGGCGATGTACTGCCACCGGTGGATAAGCTCCGTCGCGTTCTGCTCCGACGTTCGGGTGACGTTGAAAACTGTCACCGTTGTTGGGACGGTGACCAGCGTCACTTTAAATTCAACAACAATCCCAAAACTAGTACCTGATGGAATGTGAGCTAACACGTTTAATTATGCGTGTACAATTTTTTTAATGTTATGAATGAAAGTGATCTATTAGTATTTATGAAGATCATCACTGAAAAGTTGACTTGTATAACAGTGTTTGACATTTTAATCATAATGAAGATATATATTATTATTTTTAAATTAAACTTGATTTTCATGATATATCCAGTGCATATAATATTAAAATAATTAAAAAATAAAGGATAAATTGTTAATTTAATTAATAAGTTATATTATGATCCCAAAGATCACTTATTGAAATCACACGTTTCGGCAAAAAGATGGTAACAGGGTCAAACTAATCGATATATAACTCGAAGACTTATAACGAATCAGCACATAAATTTATTGCGGACCTGATATACTATAGAGGGAAAAAAGTTAAGAACCGTCTGAGGTGGCAAAATGAGAACAACAACTTGGAGTGAAATTTAGGTAATTTGAACCTAAATTCGAGTCAGGCTTATCTCAATTTATAACTTTTAAAAGTTACAATTCTTAAAATATCAATTATAAAATTACGGTCCTCATTTTGACAAATAAAAAATTTGTGGTCCTCAGAAAAATTACTCTTCACCTATTTTTTGCTAAAGTACAATGTGTATAGCTAGTTTTGCCCTACTTCAACTATTTATAGTATTGAGAATCTAAGTAAGTGACAAATCCTTTTGATTATTGAGAAGAGGAGTATTAACTTAATAATAGTACTATGTAATAAAAAGAATTAATACTGTTTTAAGTTGATGATGAAACTAATTTATATATAGGAGGCTTACTCTTCATATTTCCTATCCCATTTCAATATCATAGAATTTCTTCATTAAGGTATAAATCTATTTAATGATTATTTCATGAATTCTAGCATATTAGAGCATGTATATATATCTTTCTCATTATTAAGTTTTGATAAAATATATATTTTGTCTTTTAAGACTTTGTTTTTCATATTTGAATTTTGAATTTAGTCATTTAACTTACAAAAAATTAAAAGTTTAGTCCTGTGACTTGTGATACCCGATCACTTAATTGGTTACAGACTAAAATCATAATTTTTTATAAGTTAAAGAACTAAATTCAATATTCAAAACTTAAAAAGACAAAAAATAAAATCAATGCAGCTTTCTTTTTCTTCCTCTTAAGTTTTGAATTTAGTCTTTTAATTTCAAATAATTATGATTTGGTCTTGTGACTTGTTATACTAGGTTATAGGATCAAAATTATAAATTTTTATAAGTTAAAGGATTAAATAGGATGAATTTTTTTTTAATTAAAACATAATGGAAAAATATATATTTTCCCTCAAGTTTTCTTACAATACCTCCTCCTCCTCGTATGGCCCAAAAGAGATCCTCCCCCATGCTTCTTCTATCCAAGACTTTGCCATCCGCATTGATTAGCTTAGCATCGATGACATGATCGGCCGCAATGGAATGCTTACGTGCCATCATACCATATCCACCGCCGGTGAACTGGCCTCCGACACCGACTGTGGGACAAACTCCCGCCGCCACCGCAAGAGTCTTGCTTTTCCGGGCAATTGCATGGTACAGCTCGCCTAGCGTGGCTCCGGCTTGAATCCACACAGTTTTTTCATCGTCAGCTATTCTTATCGATCGGAGATTTCTCATGTCGATGATTACAAAGGGTTTTCCGGAAGGAGAGGTGTAAGAGAGACCTTCAAAGTCATGGCCGCCGCTTCGAACCCTAATTTGCATTTCAAGTTTCTTTGAGCAGAAAACGGATGCACGGATCTCGGATTCGTGAAAGGGGGTGACGATGACGTCGGGCCGTCTAGGCGAGACCGAGGCGGGTCTTAGATTTGGTGATTGCATGAGAGATAAGTATGATGAATTTTGAGGGGTGTAGATTGCGTTAGTTGATGAATTTGAACGTTGAAATTGATCGGTAAGACATCTTACAAAATCATTGTAGTGTTGATCGGAAGTAGAAGTGGCATGCAACAATAAAAAGTTTGCAATAAGTAATAACAAGAATGTAGTAATGTGATGAAACTTCATTTTTAAATTGATTCCTTATTGATCAAGGGCCAAAGCTTACCTTATATAGATGAGCAAAATTAAGTAATGAGTAATGTTTGAACTTTCCTATGGATAAGATACGTAACTATTTTTTATTACTTATAGGCTTTGCGTTGAAATATGTAGCGTCAATATGCAAACATTCATATATAAGTTTTACTAATGAAAAATGAAACCTATGAAAATGACATTCCAGGGATTAATTAGGTTTAATTAACTATTGATCGCTTAATATATGACTTAGTCTTATATGCACCTGCAGGTGTACCGTGCAATTCAAATTTATTTGTAAAATGTTACACAAAATACTATTGAAAAGTCACACATGTTATTACTGAAAAGTGTATCTTTAATGGTGTAACTTTTCAGTAGTAATTTGTGTAATTTTTCAATAATAAATATTATAACTTTTTAATAATTATGCACTTGAGTTGCACGGTGCACTTAATGCAGAAGAGAACTACTCCTCAATATATACATATGCACACATGGTTCAGTGAAAATATTAGAGCCACTTCAGTAATTTTCATTTTTTTGAAATCATAAAAAATATTGAATTTAGTTGTGTAATGTTGTACATTGTCAAGTTTACGTTCAGTTTTTGCAAAATCAATTAAGTCATTTTTTTTGCTTATAATTTCAATAAAATCTGCTGTCCTAGTCATTTTTTAGATTAGGTAGGCTAAGCGGATCTAGGCAGATCGACCTAGATGCTCTCTCTATGGTCGAATCAACTAGGTGAATTTTTTTTCTATGTTTTCACTGTTTGAATATGTATTTGATTTTTTTTCTATGTTTTCACTGTTTGAATATATATTTGATTGGAAATCATTAATAATTATTTATTAAGTAATTTTCTATTTAAAAAAAAACTTTGGATGATATGTTCCCATCCTATAAGCTCATCAACTCCAGCATGGAACTGAAATCTAATAAATTTATGATTTAATGCAAATGAAATTATAATGAGTAGAATTTGAACCCATGATGTGGGAATAAGTCAAAGGCACTAATACCTGCAAGAAATATTATGAGTGCAAATAAAGTGAAAATAAAGATCAGATAAGCAAGATACTGATAATAATTGAATTTAATACTATCAGCTGAAGGTCAGCTGATAAGTCTGTTGTGGTCATCTGATATCAGGTAGGTCAGCTGAGGGAGTCATCAGCTGGGTTAGCGGAGGAAGTCTTCTGATAGGTCAGGATAATGGTCAGGATTATTGGTCAGGATGATTGTGCTGCTGATGAAGTCAGCTGAGGGGGTCAGCTGATGGGTCAAGCAAGAACCATCTGAGCTCTCAGCTGAACTTGTTATCAAATCAGCGGATGCGAATCAAGATTCAGTTATTAAGTAGTTTAAACTTCCAGTTGGACAATTGGCGAGCAGTTTTGATGATCAAAACTAAAAACCATTGGGCTTTGATCATTATTCATTTTCGGTTGTAACTGTAGCAGTTATTGGAAATTGGCTTGGAATATGGATGGTTAACCCAAGTTTGACTAATTTTATCATGATGTTCCATTGGTGAAAAATGGAATTAAGTTGCGAAATATTAATCTACGTTCGGAGTAGATAAACTTGGAGTATTAATTTGCTCAAAACCAATTTCGGGTGAATGAGATATTAATACATGAAGTTAGCAACTTAAACATGTTGAAGAGAGAAAATAAGGGAGAAAATATGGAAATATTCTCTTGTCTCACATAGGAAAGTGTGAGGACTTTGGAGTCCCTTATATGTAGACTTATGTACAATTGAATTAATAATATTCTATGGTCTACATGTTGGTGCCTTAAGGTTAGCCCGAAGGGCTAACCCAAAGACCCTCATGCTACACCCACACCCGCACCCGCACCCGCACGGGCTCGGGCTCAGGCAATCGCACATCGCACATAGTCACATTGGGCGCTTTAGAGGCGCACTTTGAACCCTTGTGGATCGAACTCGGGTCGCCCGTCTCGGAGTCAGAATGGGCGCGCGTCCAGTGGGATTCGAACCCGAGTTAGGCAGGCGCGAATCAGATTTAAGGTGCAGCCAACGTGTGCGATCAGAGCCCTTGAAAATCAAGAGATGTGATCTAAGGGCTCAGATTCAAAGGCTGGAAAAGATGCAGCCCTTCACCAAAAGGCACCCGATCTCTTCAACTATTATAAATTAGACCCCAAACTTCATTCCAGAATTAATTCACAACCAAAAATCAGTCTTCTCCTCTCTAAAAACATTCAAGAAATTCTAAGTGTGCATTAGATTCGTGTCGGGAGTTCCGGATACCTATTTGTGATTCTCCGATAACTTCTGATTTGTAGTGCAATAATCTGAAGTTCTAAAGTCGTTGTATCTTGGGGACGGTTGCCTACAATCCGTATTGCACCAGTGTACGGGGGCAATAACGTCTTACGGAGAGCGAGTGAAACTCGTGCCTCAACTTTGCATTTTTAAGTCCGTGTCAACACCTTCATCTTCCCATACACACTCCATTATTTTCCAACAATCATAAGATGTTATTTCGTGTATTAGAAGATGTCTACTTTCTCAACTCCTACCCTTCCTCCTGCTCACTCAGAGAAATCGGCAAAGTTTGTCGGTACTAATTTCAAGAGATGGCAGTCCAAGATGTTGTTCTACCTGACTACTCTCAATCTCTCGCGATTCTTGAGGGAAGATCCTCCTACAGTGGAGGTGGGGAGCGACGACCAAGACCGGTTGAATGCTCTTGATGCATGGAATCACAGTGATTTCCTATATATTCCGAAACTATATCTTAAATGGTTTAGACGATTCCATGTATTCCGTCTATGCAACCTTAAGAACGCCAAGGAATTGTGGGGGTCTTTAGACAAGAAGTACAAAACGGAGGATGCCGACACGAAGAAATTCATTGTCGGATGGTTCCTCGACTTCAAGATGATCGAAAAATGGTTATAGAACAAGTTCGAGAGTTGCAGTTGATAATCCATGAGATTCATGCTGAGGGAATGCAACTTTTAGAATCCTTTCAAGTAGCTGCCTTGATAGAAAAGTTACCGCCTCTTTTGAAGGATTTCAAGAACTACCTCAAGCACAAACGTAAAGATATGGGTCTTGAGGACTTGATCGTGAGACTAAGGATTGAGGAAGACAATTGAAAATCTGAAGTCAAGAGCAACAAGAAAAATGGAGAGGCACGTGTGAACTTGTCTGAGTCTGGGAAGGGCAAAAAGAGGAAATGTGCTGGCAAACCACAGAAACCTGCAAACAAAAAGTTTAAGGGTAACTGTTATAATTGTGATAAGCATGGACACAAATCAAATGAATGTCAACAGCCAATGAAGGTCGATCAGAAGCAGAATTATAATCAAGCCAACCTTGCCGAGCATAAATCCCTGAATGAAGGAATGTCTTAACTTGATCTATCTGCAGTCGTGTTTGAGGCAAATCTGATAGATAATCTGAGGGAGTGGTGGGTTGACACAGGGGCTACCCGTCACATCTGTTCATACAAAGACCTATTCTCCACCTATCAACCAATCGATGGAAGAAAGCTCTTCATGGGTAACTCCGCAACATCAAACGTAGTTGGATTGGGAAAGGTGGTGCTGAAGATGACCTCGGGAAAAGAACTAACTCTTGTGGATGTGCTGCATGTCCCGGATATTCGCAAGAACTTAGCCTCCAGTTCTTTGTTGTACAAAGCCGGATTTAAGTTAGTATTTGAAGCTAGTAAATTTGTACTGACCAAAGGTGGTCTATTTATTGAAAAGGTTACCTTGAAAAGGTCCTCTTCAAAATGAATGTACTAACTGTAAAGCGCGACATTAAGCAAAATATTAATGAAAGTAATGTTAATTATTTGGCTGAGTGTTCTAATTTATGGCAAAGTAGATTAGGACATGTAAATCAAAATATACTAGGATACTTGGTGTACTTAGATTTACTCCCTACAATGAAAGTGGATTCACAAAAGTGTGAGATTTGTTTTGAGGCAAAATTGGCTAAAGCACCATTCCATTCAGTGGAAAGAAGTACTACACATCTAGAACTTATTCACACTGACATATGTGATTTGAAGTTTGCACCAACTAGAGGTGGTTGAAATTACTTCATAACATTTATCGATGATTGCACAAGATATTGTTATGTGTATCTTTTGAAGAACAAAGATGAAGCTATTGAAGCTTTCAGAAATTATAAGAATGAGGTTGAGAATCAACTTAGCAAAAGAATCAAAATGATTCGAAGTGATAGAGGTGGAGAGTATGTTGCTCCGTTTGAAGAATTTTGTGCACAAAATGGCATTATTCATCAAACTACTGCTCCATACTCGCCTCAATCAAACGGCGTTGCAGAACGCAAAAAATAGAACTCTAAAAGAGATGATGAATGCTATGTTGATTAGTTCAGGCTTACCCCAAAACATGTGGGGGGGAAGCAATACTATCAGCTAACCACATTCTTAATAAATTACCACACAAGAAGAGGGATAAAACTCCATACGAGTTGTGGAAAGGAAGAAAACCTTCCTACAGTTACCTCAAAGTGTGGGGGTGCCTAGCAAAAGTTGAAGTACCTAAGCCAAAACAAGTGAAAATAGGACCCAAAACTGTTGATTGTGTCTTCATTGGATATGCTCACAATAGTAGTGCATATCGATTTTTGGTGCACAAATCTGATATTTTTGAAATGAACGCAGGAATGACTATTGAGTCAAGAAACGCTGTGTTCTTTAAAGACATATTCCCTTAGAAGAATAGGGAAGAAGTAAGTTCGCGTAAGAGAACTTATGACACTGCTATGGTTCACCTGAGGTTGACAAAGAACCCAAGGTTGATGAGGAACCAAGATGCAGTAAACGAGCCAGAAAAGAAAAGTCATTTGGACCAGATTTTCTTTCATACATGATGGAAAATGAACCCAGGACAATTCAAGAGGCATTGTCCAGTCCAGATGCACCTTTCTGGAAAGAAGCTATAAATAGTGAAATTGAGTCCATCATGGACAACCATACTTGGGAGTTGGTTGATCTTCCACCAGGTTGTAAACCGTTGGGATGCAAGTGGATCCTAAAAAGGAAGCATAAAGCAGATGGACCAATTGACAAGTATAAGGCTCGCCTAGTGGCAAAAGGTTCAAACAAAAGGACGGATATGATTTGTTTGATACATATTCTCATGTTACAAGAATTGCATCCATTAGAGTTCTAATTGCTATAGCAGCATTGCATGATCTCGAGATTCATCAAATCGATGTGAAAACAGCATTCCTGAATGGGGAATTGGATGAAGAAATATACATGGAACAACCTGAAGGGTTTGTTGTGCCTGGACATGAGAAGAAAGTGTGCAAACTTGTAAAGTCCTTATATGAACTCAAACAAGCACCTCTCCAATGGCATGCGAAATTTGATAATGTAATGTTATCAAATGGTTTCAAAACCAATGAGTGTGATAAATGTGTTTACATTAAAGACACTCAAAAGGAATACGTGATAGTATGTCTATACGTAGATGACATGCAAATAATGGGGAGTAATGATTAGGGTCATAATTGCATGTTTTTGCATCTATTTCTATATGGTTTTGATGTGCTTACATATTTGACCCTAATATGTTATACTTTATGCATTTAACCTTTTTTGGCTAGAAAGTTGTGATTATTGATGAAAATGAGCAAAACGAGGAAGAAACGAGCAAGATCGAGAAAAGTCCTAAATTCTGGAGTTGATCCAATGGGAGCAAACGATGTATTATATTGAAGAAATCAAAGAGAGGGTCGCAATGGAAGAAGAATCGAGCCAATCGGAGTTCTAGAACTCAAGATATGACAAAAACGAGGAAAGTCGAGCATTGATCGAACTAAGGACCCAAATCGGCAGCAAGCACCCTCAAATTGGCAGCTAGCAGCTTGGATCGGCAGCGCCTTCCTTGAGCACGTAGTGTGCCGACTTTGATCGGCAGCTAGCAGCTTCAAGTCGGCAGCAACGGCAACCGCGCGACCAAGCTGCCGAGCTAGTTCGGCAGCTAGCAAGCTTGTGATCGACAACCTTGCAAAAATTAGGATTTCAAGGCTATTTTCGTATTTTCGTTCGTTTTAATGAAGGGCATCTTGGTAAATGATCTAAGGGTACTATATATACTTCCATCTCAGATTTCCAAGGGAGATATTCATTATTCCACACATCATCAATCTCTCTCTAGATTTCTTAGAAGTTAGAGGTAGTTACTAGTTGGGTTTATTAGATTTCTTCTTACGATTTCATCGATAATTTTTTATCTACCGTTCAGATCGTCGATCCGTTTGTTCTTTCATTCTCGTCTCAACTAGGGCTACATTTCTACCGATTGAATTGTATTTTTCATTGACGGATCATTTTCTAGCATTTCAAGGTAATTAGTATCTTTCCCAATTTTATTGTAATAGGTAAGATTTTGTAATCTCAATTCAATTTCAGCATTATGATGTTTGTCTCTAGTTCAATTGCTCATTTGTTTTCCCAATTAGCCATGGGCTATTACCCTTTTGTGTTAGTGTATGATTCCTATGGAGTAATGTGGTGTTAATGTTGATCTTATGATTGCTATGAGATGTTGTATGATCAATTCTCTAAATTGATGATTTGTATGAATGCTTAGCATGTGTAAATGATTAATTGGGCCATTAGGGAAGTAGCATCATATGAGAATTGATCTTCTTTCCTTAATCTTCTTGTTATTAGGCCAATGCATGTTAAGTGTTTGATGAAATTCCTAAGATAATGAGAGTTATTCTTAGTGAATAGGCACAACAATAGGAGCTTTCATATGTATCTAGGGAAATCTTTGCATGTTTAAGAGGCTTTGCCTAATTGATTGTCCAATACCTCATAGCATGATTAAGTGATACAACACCATGTGAAACATAGGATAATACACTAATACATACTCTCTCCACTTGCTCACTTTGCACAAAAGTGATAGGTAGTTTACTTTCTTGACAAGCTAGTAGACATAAAAACCATTACCACTTTTATTGCTTTGTTTCAGTTTCGAATTTGAACTACAATCTACCTTTCAATCTCCCATCACCCTGTGTTCGATAAATAAACTTGGTCATCTTGCCACGACGATAACGATCATGTGCACTTGCGTGTAGACACCATTTTGGGCAAACAAGTTTTTGGTGCCGTTGCCGGGGAGACGGCTAGTTGTTGGGTTATTTGTTGTCTCTTTATTTTTGATTTTTAGTATTATTGTGAGAGTTTTGATACTTGTCTTTTTGTAGGTACATGCACACAAGGAGTCAAGGGGGAGACCTATTACCCTTTGAATCGAATCTTGAGAATAGCCTATGAAGGAGAAGACGTGAAGCTAGATTGAATCAAGAAACTATGGAGAACAACATGAATGAAGCTAGAGATGAGGTTAGAGATGAAGAGCCATTGAGACAACAAGTGCATCATGGTGATGAGCACTTGGCTCAAAGAGAGGTTCCTCAACCCCAACCACAATCTATACCACATTCATACCAACCTTACCCACCACAAAATCAACCACTACACCACCACTATCCACCCCAATTTCCTAACTATCCAAATTACCCTATAAATCAACCTTACTATCCACCACCACCTCATAACTACCCATATTATCCATATCCACCACCACCACAAAATCCTAGACCACAAATTGTCAACCCACCTCAAAACCTAAATAATGAACCACTACTTCGTGATATTTTGAGCCAAGGGTGAATGAATACTATAATGGTATTGAAAGGCCACCTATTGATGCGGAGAAGTTCGAGTTAAGCACTAATCTCTTGAAGTTGTTGAAAGAGTCACCTTTTGAGGGATCAAGTGATAGAGAGGATCCGAATGCTCATCTTAGTAACTTTATGGAAATCTGCGATACAATCAAGTATAAGGGCATGTCGGACAACGAGAAGAAACTTCGTTTCTTCACCTTCACCTTGAAGGGGCGAGCTAAAACATGGATACAATCGATGAACCCCAAGGCTGCGACGTGGGAGGAGTTGAGCTCTCAATTCATAAATAAATTCTACCCACCATCGAAAATGCTCAAGGCAAGGGAATAAATAAATATTTTTTGGCAAAAGGCAAGAGAGACTATCTCTAGTGCTTGGGAGAGGTATCAAGCCCTACTCTTGGCTTGTCCTCAACATGGTTTGAGAGAGGAAGATATTCTTTTGACGTTTACTATTGGACTACATAAAGGAGACAAAAATTATTTGAATTTTTGTGCCGGGGGGTCGGTTTGGACAAGGACGGTTCGCCAAGTGAATGAGATAATTAAAAACATTGCAGCCAATGATGCTTCTCAAAGGGAAGCGAGTGTTGGAACAGGCGACCGAGTCTCTCTACTTGAGGAGAACATGAAGAACATGATGCTCATGGTCTATGGAGGACAAAATCAAAGCCAAGCCCCTACTCCGGTGCATGTAAATGTAGTAGAAAGTGTGCCTACTCCTACACCTTCTACCTAAGAGGAGGTGAGTTATATGGGGCATCCTCAATACAATAACTCATTTCCTAGCAATCAAAGGCCCTACATTGCTCCGCCATTTCGACAACAAGGGGGTCCTTATCCTAATAAAAGCATTCCGCCTTACAACCCTAATCGGAGGCATGAAAAATTTTCATACTCAAATCCCAAAGGAGCAATCCAATTGCCTCCCGGGATTGATCCGGGGTCAAAGCCACCGAATAATGAGGGTAGG
This sequence comes from Prunella vulgaris, assembly GCA_026898435.1. Taxonomy (NCBI): domain Eukaryota; kingdom Viridiplantae; phylum Streptophyta; class Magnoliopsida; order Lamiales; family Lamiaceae; genus Prunella; species Prunella vulgaris. The sequence goes on from JAPKLY010000313.1 coordinate 204,051, forward strand.
GGAAGCATGGATGACACCTTGGCACGAATCTTGAAAAAGATAGAGGACATGAGAGTGGAAATTGGAAGGCTAAATAATGAGATGAATAAAAAGTTTGATGATTTGTACAATTCGCAAGGAAATCAAATCAAGAGCCTGGAATTTCAAATGGGACAACTTGCTACTTTTTTAAGTCCACAAGTCAACAAAGGAAAGTTCCCTTCAACCACCGAAATAAATCCTAGGGAGCATTGTAATTCCATTATGTGTGTGGATGTTTCGAAGGAGATGGTAGGTGTTTGTCCCAAATAGACAAAGACAGGTGTATGGGGGGGAATACACCTGTAAGTACAGATTTTTAAAGATCAGTTTTACAGCAGACTTTTAAAAACACAGGCTACTTATTAAAGTATCACTGGACTCAAGGGTCTCCTGATAAGTGGCCTGAGGATTTGATCAAGTTTTAGTTGTGCAGCGGATTATTTTTGAGACTCTTAAAGTAGTTAACTCACACAAAAATACAAGAGACACAGGGATTTATAGTGGTTCGGAGTTAAACTCTCCTACATCCACTTTTTCTGATTTAAGAGGAGAATTCCTTAACCACATGAATTCCTTGTTTTAGAGTGCCAAGGTGCACTGATCAAGAATAACTCCTCTTGATCTCTAGGTTTATCACTGAGTCCTAGTCCTCTCAGATTTCAGACTGAGACACTCCTCAGCTTACTTTCTCTCAACTCTCAGCCTTGAACCTGTCTCAGTTTAAGGGCTTGAGTTTTCCAACTAAGGTTGAGATAACCCTTTACAATGATGAGCAGTATCTAGATTGGGTTATCTCAGTAGGCTTCTAAGATATTACAGTGTAAGCCTAAATACAAGATTGAGTTCTAAGCAATGTGATTTTGAGTGCTTGAGTGTATGATGAACTTTGGAGAACTTTCAGATTATCAGTTGAGCTTGTTAGTTTCCCGTACTTAGCTTCTTCTTCAACTCTTGTATTTATAGACTTAAATTTGAAAGACTATCCGTTGGAGAGATAGTTTCAAATTTAAGCTATTTTGGTGTTCCAACGTTCTTCAAGATTTTCCTCAGATTTTTGATGGTCAAATCTGTGAAATGTAGCAGTCCAACGTTCTTCAAGATCTTCTTCAGATTTTGGATGGTCAATTCTTAAGCATTAATGGTTGATATCTCATTAAATGTCTGCTTAGAGTTAATGCAGCCGCCTTTGAAAAATGTGCCATCCTAGGTTGTTGGTTGCTTCTGAACTTGGTACTGACAGGCCAGTCTTTGTGTCAGGTTCGTACATAGGTGGCAGTTTCTCATTTATCTGACTTAATTGTTCCGCAGTCCAGTTACAACGGTTGCATTGAAGTCCTCTGTATTTTCATCAGGTGACTTGGAGCATTCTGTTTGCTGCATTTAACACTTCATTTATGTGTTGGCTGCTTCCTTAATAAATGTTGAAGGCATTTAATGCATCAGTTACTTGTCTTCAGGGAGTCCTTTCAGGCCACTTGGACTTAGTCTTTTGGGGTGCATTCTTCAAAGAGTGGGTGTATCTCCTAATCCTACATCAGGCTAGTCTAAGATACATCAGGCTAGTCTAGACTCATCAGACTAGTTATAGCAAAAGTAGCTTGTTTGTACACAATTTTATATTCTCACTTTTTATCATAGCCTCTTAACACTTTGGGCTATATTTCTAAGTCTTAGTGATACATTAGTACATCAGGGGGGCCTTTGGGATTTTATCAAAACATTTTACAAGTCATTTCCTAACAATTTCCCCCTTTTTGATAAGAACAAAGACCTAGTCTGTCTATTCCTTTATCAGAGGACTTTTACTTAGCAAAATTTTAAATTTCAGAAGTTCTCCCTGAATAAGTACCTGCAGGTTAGTTAATCAGTTTATAGTATGGTGTGCATAGGCCTAACAGATAATGAGATATTATCTTGGGCTCAAAAGGATAGAAATTTTCATTATCTGTGGAAATTGATTACAGCTTATAGAATTTCTACTGCAATCACTAAACTATCCTGCCCAAAAAAGATAAACAAAAACTAAAGATAACATCCTCAACTGTTTCCTTTATCAGTGCATTCTGCCTTACAGGCTCCCAAAGGCTGGCTCCTGTCCATACTGAGCAAAGACCATTTTCTTCAGCTCCATCTTCCTTTCCATCACATCCTTACTTTGCCCCTTCAAGCCGAGCTGCACACAGATCACCAACCATTCACCCAGGATTTCTTGCATCTTCACTTCTCCACTGACATCTACTGGAGGCATGAAGAGAATGGGACCAGGAGCCTTGAACTGCTCTCCTCCACTGTGCTCCTCCCAAGCATTCAATATCCTGGGATACAGGGCAGACCAATTTTCCACCATTTTCTGATGAAAGACTTCATCAGCTTCCACTCCTTCGAACTCACCTGTAACATAGAAGGAGTACACAAACTCCCTCTTGGCTTCCTCCCAAGAGTCATTGATCTCTTTTGGAACCCAAGGATCTATGTGAGGAAATCTAGCAATGGGCTCACTAGCCTGAGCCTGGCTTCTTTTGGCCTTCATCCTCCAGTATGAGTTCCTTGCCTTCCTAGGTGGTGGGGCTTCATCAGTTGGCCACTTTCCATAATTCTTCTTTTCTTCAGCTTTCTCCATGTTATGTTCATCAAGAGATTTCACTGCCTTGGCCAGGGGACTGAGACTGGGTGGCCTGAACAAGTCTTCAGTGGACTGCACCTTCTCTGGCTGACTTGGTGCAAGTGAGGCTATGGGAATTGGGTTTTTCACAACAAGTTCCCTGACTTCTTCTTCTTCCTGGGTAACCATTACCCTCCTTCTCTTAGTGGCCTGAGTGTCAGATACACACCCACTCCTTTGTTCACTTCTTTGTCTCTTCTCTCTCAGAATCTGATCTTTGGCTTTTGACAGCCTTGTTTCCCTTCCTTGGTCAGCTTTCCCTTTCATCCTTTCAAGAGCAGTGGCCTGCTCCCCTTCTTTTATCAGAGTGTCAACCTCTGTCCTTACATCAGATGCAAATTTTTCTAGGTCAGGTCCCTTGCCCACTGGTGGTCCTCCAAGTGGCCTGACCTGCCTATCATCTTTCTTTTCCCCCTTCTTGCTAACTCTCCTAGAGAGTTCAGTAAGAGCAACTGAATGCTTAGCCGTGTCCTGCTCCACAACTCTCAGATGGGTGAGGCAGTGCTCAGTTTCTTCATTAAGGGCCCTCAGGTGGAAGGCAGCATCCACTCCAAAATTTGTGAAAGGCTTCAACTTCTCCTCGATAATCAGATTTGTGGCTGCCTGAGTGGGAAGCACTGACAGTACCTGCCTCACCTGAGTTTCAATCTCTGCCTTCAGGGCCTCCTCCCTTCTTGTGATGTATTCATTCATCTTCTCCATCAGACCACCTGCCATAGCTGTGATGGTCAATCTTTCCCTTTCCTCCAAATTTTCTTGCCTGATTGCCACAATGGCCTGTGTATTAGCCTGTCTCTCCTGCTCTACATTGGCCTTCAGGTCATTGAGTTCCTTTGAAAGGTGCATCTTCATTCTGTCCACATTGCTTGACAGGTTAGTAATGAGTGTTAAGTTTGAATCCTGTACCTGATCCAGATGTACAGCAGCCTCAATAGACTGTTCCTCCATCAGGATCTCAAGGTTCTCCATTTTTCCAGTCAGACTTGCCAGCTCCTTTCCCTCAGACATAGGCTCCACAGCAGCCTGAACAACAGTCTGGATTACACCTTCTATCTGAGCAACTAGTGTCTCATCAGGGGAGGGCACCATTTCTGTCTGAGTCCCCTGTGACTCAGGTTGATCTTTAGTGGCCCGATTTCCAGTGTCCTGACCCCCACTAGCCTGGGTCATCTCCTGACTTGCACCAGCCTGACCCTCCTTAGTAGGGTTGGCTCCTTCATTGTCCCCATCCTTTCCTTGGTCATCAGTAGACTTGCCCTTGGGCCCCTCTATCAGCCTTGCATCATCCAATTTCTTGGCAACCAGCTTGCCAAACTCCCATTCTGCCAACAGCACACTGACCTTCCTTACTTGAGCAAACTCAAGTATTTCCCTCTCTTCTTTTCTCCAGTAACTTTCTCCTTGTCCCTTCATAGCCTCCAAAAGTTCATATAGGTAGGCATCCTTCAGCTTGACAAGTAGTCTGACCCTCTCAAACATCTCTTTGAAGGTTGGATGGGAGTTCAAGGCAGGGTATAACTGCTCAATCTCATAATTGGCCTCCTCCTTTAGAGAGTCCAAGTAGGTGTACTGGACCTCCTCCTCATCAGCTACTTCAAGCTGTGGCAAAGTGTCACTAGCCTGTGGGACAGTGGGTTGTTCTTTGGCTTCACTTTCAGACTGTTGAGAGCCTTCAGTGGGGTTTTCAATTGTTGTGGGTTCAGTGGTTGTAATTTATGCTACCTCAGTGGACTTTTGAGAATCCTCTGAAGCTTCCTGACCTCCTGCTCTCTCATCTGTCACCTCTGAACTTTCTCCATCAGACTCCTCTGAGCTCTCTTCCTCCACCCCAGTTCCCTCAGCTTCCTCACCTTCTTGACCTCCCTCAATCCCCTTCAGGGCAGTTGTGACTAGAAGGTGTATAGGTGACCTCAATCTCTCTTCCTCCTCTTCAGTAGATTTCTCAGTAGATGAGTGGGTAGTGGAAGTCTCAGAGCTGATGCTGATGGCCCTGCTTTCAATAAAAGCTTTCTTTACCAATCTCCTCTTCTTTTTCTCCAACTTCTCTTCCTTATGGGATTTCATCTTTTCACTGGGCTTCAAAGCCCTCTTCTTAATATTCACAGGAGGACTGTCCTCGCTTGACTCCTCTGGGTCAGTGGCCTATTCCTTTCTCCCTTCTCTGGATGGAGCTTCCACCTTCATCTTCTCCAAAAGCTTCTCAGAATTGAAAAGAATCTTGGCTTTGTTCCAAGATCTTATATCAGGGAAGGCATACTTCAAGTTGAGTGCCTCAATGATGAGAGACACCTTTGAAGCATAGCACATCTTGTGCTCTATCACCATCCTTCCTTTGATTTCTTTCAGTTTGCTCCTCTTCTCTCCTCTCTCAAGTTTGAGACAAAGAATTGGTGCCAGTTGAACTTTACTCTCTCAGTGGTGTTAACAACGGCTGCCATCAGCCTCAACTTGATCTTGCTCACTTGCTCAATACTCCCTTGGTTTGCAAGGATGCATTTCCCAACAATCTCTGCCAGGACCTCAAACTCAGGCTTGATGAGTTTCTTGTTGAAGGTTGTCACATACTGCTCCTTCTTCTTTGTGATTGTGTCCAGAAATCTTTCTTCCTTTCCAAGCATATAAGTCTCTGGATCCAAACCCTCATTTGGTAACCCAAGGATGTCATGCAAGTCCTCCTGTCTTATCAGGAGAGTAGACTCTTCTGTCTTATCAGTAGACATCAGTGGACTTTATCAGTTGAGTCCACTGTTGTTTCTTGATTATTCCCCCTTGATTAGTGACATGTGAATCTATTGTGATTGATTCATTCTGAGTTATGTAGCCTGATCAGTTTCCTGACTCAGGATCAAGTAGACCCAACTCTACTGATAACTCATGAAATCTTGCTTCTGCTAGAGGTTTTGTGAGTATGTCTGCCCTTTGCTTGTCAGTGTGGATTTTTACTAGGCATACATCCTTCTTCTCCACATGATCTCTGATGAAGTGATGCCTAATATCCACATGCTTGCACCTGGTGTGAAGTACATGATTCTGTGATATTGCAATGGCACTATTGTTATCACAGAAGATAGGTACTTCACTGGCCTGTATGTTGTAATCAGTCAGTTGTTGCCTTATCCAAAGTATTTGAGCACAACAACTTCCAGCAACCATATATTCAGCTTCAGTGGTGCTTGTTGCTACTGAGCTCTATTTCTTTGAGAACCAAGATATCCATTTATTTCCAAGAAATTGACATGTCCCAGCGGTTGACTTTCTGTCAATTTTGCATCCTCCATAGTCAGCATCAGAGTAGCCTGTTAATTCAAAGTTATCATCAGAGGGGTACCAAAGTCCCATGTTGACAGTACCCTTGAGATATCTTAAAATCTTCTTTGTGGCTTCCAGGTGACTTTTCTTGGGACTCGCCTGATATCTTGCACAGATTCCTACTACATAAGTGATGTCAGGCCTGCTTGCAGTAAGGTAAAGAAGAGATCCAATTATTCCTCTATAAGTGGTCTGATCCACAGTTTCTCCTTCTTCATCAGGTTCAAGCTTTGTGTTTGTATTCATAGGTACCCTGACTACCTTGCTTGAGTTGCAACCAAATTTCTGTATCAGCTCCCTTGTGTACTTAGCTTGATTGATGAATATTCCTTCAGGGGACTGTCTGACTTGCAGTCCTAGGATGAAATTCATCTCTCCCATCATGGACATCTCAAACTTTCCTTTCATGAGATATGAGAACCTTGTACATAGGTCTTCATTCTGTGAGCCAAATATGATATATTCCACATATATTTGGACCAAGAGTATGTCCTCTCCATGTGTGATTCTGAAGAGTGTTCTGTCAACACTCCCCTTAGTGAAACTATGCTCCAAGAGGAACTGTGACAATGTGTCATACCAGACTCTTGGGGCTTATTTCAGGCCATATAGGGCTTTCCTTAGCTTGTATACTTTGTTGCCTTCCTCAAAGCCAGGGGGTTGCTCCACACATACCTCTTCATTAAGAACCCCATTGAGGAATACACTCTTCACATCCATTTGATAGACCTTGAACTTCTTGTGGGCAGCATAGGCAAGAAATAGCCTGATTGACTCTAATCTAGCTACTGGTGCAAAGGTTTCATCATAATCAAATCCTTCAACTTGAGAATATCCTTTGACCCCCAGTCTTGCTTTGTTTCTGACTATCACATCATTCTCATCCTTTTTGTTTTTTAAGACCCATTTGGTTCCAATGATGTTTGCATGCTTGAGTCTTTTGACAAGCTCCCACACTTGGTTCTTTGTGAACTGGTTGAGTTCTTCCTCCATGGAAATGATCCAGTTTGAATCCTTTAATGCTTCTTCAATGGTCTTGGGTTCCTTTGCTGAAAGGAAACAACAAAAGAGAGCATTCTCTCCATGAAAACTTCTAGTTTTGACTCCAAGGTTAGTGATCGAGTCAAAAAATACTCGTCCAGCAAACTAAATGAATAAGGTTGAAGTCATTAAATCAATACCTGATATCCTCTGCAATTGGTTAAGCAACGATCTACCTTCTGTCTTCTGCAATATCCTTCTGACCTCCTATGCTTTCCTCCTTGGAGATCTGCACAAAATCGAGCCGGAAAGGATTCCGGCGTCGATCCTCCGACGCTCCAGTTAGCCCCCAGAAAACTCCTCAAAGTAATCAGAATGCAAATATAAAGTGTGTTTTGAAATATGTGTCATGGAAAATGAAAAAGAGAGAGAGAAAACTATTTATACCCTCTCCTTTGGCAAGAGGTGTATGATGGTCCTTTCCTCTGCTTAGGGACCACTACTAACGGCTCCCAGTTAGTGGAGTAATGCAGCATAAAGGTAGTACCAATAGTACCATGCATGGCACTCTCCCATTGGTGGAAAGTACAATTTTATTCCCTCATCCTGATTCGGATGGATATGCGCACCTAGGTCATAGGTTTCAATGATAGTGACAGAGATTTCTTTTCTTTTCTGTACTCTGCACATAGATAGGTCAACTTACCAGAGGTCAGACCTCAGAAGTGAGAGGGAGGGATCCTCCTTTAACCAGATGCCTCTCGTTAACATGTCTAGTCCTCTGCGTTCTGGCAGAGGAATGAGTCCACAGGGCAGAGCTTAGCAATCTTCCGTTCTTTGAGATGAGCATCCTTTCTAGCAAATGCTTTGTTAAACCTATTGGAGCCTCGAGGTCCATATTAATTCTTAAGGCTTTATCATTCAGGTGCTTCTCCTTTTTAAAAGAATTTATATCTGGTCGGTGACCTCTGAGATTACACATCCACGCCCTATCAACTAGTCCCCCCTATTCCATATAGAAAATGTCTGTAGGCAATTTTATTGGAATAAGTAATCTCTGCCTTCTGGGCTCTGATTATTACTGATAGTAAAATATTCAATTATTTTTTGGATTCCCGCCTTCTCTCCTAAGAGCAAATCCCATCGCATCGGGACCGTCCACAGGATGCGACCTTTCGTCTAGGTAGTTTTCAACCTTACACGTGTCCCTACGGAAGGGTTGCGACTGTTTCGTACCTTTTCCTTTTATCGATAAAAGGGGCACTATTTTCACCTTTCTCGAGAAAGTACAGTCCTTTCCATTCCTTTTTCTACCTCTTTTCCTCTTTATTTCACCCTTTTCTTTCCCAAGTCTTCGAAGGGGTTTTTACTCTAATTGGGGATACTCTTCTTCCTTCGCTGTCCTTTTCGACGAGTGCCTTTTCTCACAGGTATTACTTCTTCTTTCTCCTTGTTTTTTCCAGGTTGTGACTGGTTACATGTCTAGGTCTTGATGTTTTTATCTTCTCTTTCTTCTTTGTTGGGCTTCGCTTAGTTGTACCTATTTAATTATGTCAAGGGCTTCTCTTTTTTTCGGTGATTCCAGGCCGGAAAACTCCTCTGGAGACTTGTCGTGCTCGTATTCTTTCCATCGTTCTTCCTCTACCATGCTAGGGCCTTCTGATCCACCCCTTAATTCTACTCTTCTCTCTACTCGTCCTTCTAAACCTGTCCCAGAGGGACATCGGTTTCGTTGGAATGACATATCCCATCAAACCCTCTTGACTCAGAAGGATCTGACAGATATCAGGGCTATTCTAGCCCCACATCCCCATTTTTTGGTGCACTTACCCTCTGCGGATGAGCGTCCAAACCATCTACCATCTCCTTCCTTAGCTTTCTGGGTATCTCAGCTACATGCGGGCCTTAGGTTCCCGTTCACCCATTCCTCTCTGGTGTTTGTAATCTCTACCAAATTCCTCTAAACCAAGTGATTCCTTCATATATCCATCTTCTTTTGGCCTTCTATTTCATTTTGAAAGCCAATGGTGGGAATCCCACTCCAGAAATCTTCTATGTCAACCATGATCTCAAAAAGAGAGATGAATTTTACTACTTCAGCTCCAGGCACCTGGGCATTTCTCATTTTGTAGGGAAGCCCCCTAGTATTGATGGTAATTGGAGAGAGTATTACTTTGTAGTAACTCCTCGCTCTGGGTCTTGGCCTTTCATCTGTGATCGGTGGAAATATAAGGCACCGAAATCTTCTCAAACTATCAAATCTGTTGATGAGGTGGTTCCTCAAGCTGATCAGGAAGTGATGCTTCGCCTAAATCGGGTTGCTTCTACGAATGGGTATCCTAGAATTTTTGTGCTTTTGCGTGAAATTTATGCTTTGTTCCATTTCGGGTTTACTCATCAGGAATCCTTTCCTACTGATCCTCATGGTATACACACATATATATGCTCCTCTTCTTTGTATTTTCTATTTTCTTACCCTGAGGCTAATTTCTAGCTTATTTTGTAGATATGGACTGGAAGAACGCTCTTTTGTTGGAAGATGATGACGAGGTACTGGACATAACTCAATTAGCGCATTTAGAAGGCCCACAAGAAGCTGATCCCAAGGGTGCTGAAGAGGGTGGTACCTCTCTTGCCTCTTCTACTGTGTCCATCCCTCCTCTTCCTGTTGTAAAGGTGGAGGGAGAAGGAGAGGTTTCTCCAAAACCCAAAGGCAAGGGCAAGAGAGCTTCTTCTTCCTCAACACAAGTTAGGGGTTCTTTTAAACGTACGAGGTAATCTACCTGCCAGGCTTCCCGTGTTGAGGTCCCTGAGGAGATCTCTTCTGAGATTCCAGTTGTTGACTCATCCATGTCTTCTGAAGAAGGGGTTATTCTAAACTTCTTTAAAGGGGTCAAGTTCCCTTCCTTCTCTGCTGATGTTTCAGATATGTCCTCTGAGCAACTTCGATCTGCAATGTTTAAGAAACTTGCTGAGGTACTACTTCAATCCTCTTTGTTGCTTCTTTTTCTCGCCAGTTTATCTGTTTTTCATATGCTTTCGTCTATTTTCAGTTTTTGGTTGCCCAAGCCCACTTTCTAGATTGTGAGGTGTCCTCTAGCCTCGACTCTCTGTGCAAAGAACTAGATTATAAGGATCAGGAACTTCAGAAGACTGCTCAATCTCTTACTGAGGCTATTGGCCATAATTCTGATAAGAACGTCCAGATTCAAAATTTGGAGAGGAAATTAGCAAATGCAGAAACTCAATTGGCTGTGTTGAAGGCTCAGCTTGAGGAGGTGAGTTCCCAGCGCTTCAACGAGGGTGTGGACTTCTGCCGCCGTAATCTTTTGCACTCTCCTACTGGTCAGAGCTTTCTTAAAGAGATGCTGGAAGGTTTACTGGATGCTTATCATCACAGTACTTCGTTCTTAGAGCACATGGTGTTGGGACAATCTGAGTATTTTGATTAGATCCCAAAACCCCTGATGAATTTGCCTAAGTATAGTTGTTCAGGATAAAATAATTCAGGATAGTTAGGTTAGAAATTCAGTACAGGAGGACCATGCTGAAGACTGAAGAATATTGGAGTCGACCCAATTTACTGAAGTCTGAAGTGTAAACCATCCTGAAGGAGTCAGTCAGTCTTGCTGAAGATTGTCTGTTCTGAAGCTGAAGATCGAAGCCTGCTGATCCATCCTGAAAGACTATCCTGAAGTACCATTGGCTGATGCTTCTACTGAGTACACTAAGCATACTCAGGACAGAACTTAGTCAGTGAAGAGTAAGTGTTACCTATCAGGCTGTGCTGAATGCACTTAAGACCTGACTTAGGCCTTGGTACAGTTCACCTGAATCCTGTAAGTCCGAAGCAAAAAGATTACACATACTGGGCTGAATAACCCATCAGGCTGTGCTGAATGCACATAGGACCTGACTCAGGCCGTGGTTCAGATCACCTGAATCATGTAAGTCCAAAGCAAAAGGTTATTTATGCTATAGGACAAGAGACAAAGAGAATGTCAGTAAGACTCTATTAAGACACACGTTCAGACTGAGTTATTAACAAGAGACTCAGAGTATTGAATGTACGAGGAAGGACAAGTGTCTGAAAGTCAACTAGCCGTTAGAGCGGAGAGCCAATGATCTTTCAACACGTATGTACGGAGTCCACACAGCATTTAATGCGGCATTTAATGCGTCTCAAAAGTTGCAGGTGATGTGACAACTTGCCAGAATAAGCATGGCGGTTAGGTCAAACAATATTTCTAGCCTGCAATCTACCTAAAATAGGAAGATTTGATTTGATCTCCTCCAACGGATCTATTTTGAATCTTGCCTATAAATATGGAGAGCCTTGCACCCATTCAAGGAGAACGGGAAATTTCCAAGAGAAAACTCTCAAGAATCCAAGCATTCAAAGCATACTATAAACAACACTCTGCAATTAAATTTCCCTAGTGTTGTAGTAGGATTCACTCTGTATTTGCTTAGATCGATAGCTCTATTATTTAGCATTGTTTTGTATTGCTAGAGCTATCTTAGTTGGAAACCAGAATACCAAACCACTCAAGGTGTGAGATTGGTTGGTTAGAAGGAGTGGGACTTGTAAAACGCCCTGGGGTCAGTTCCTAAGAGAGGAAGTTGGCTACTCGTGTCCCTTGGCACGTAAAACCCAAGTACCTATCCTCAGGGTTTTGAGGATAGCTTCCTGTTAAATCAGGTCGTGGACGTAGGAGTTGGTTATCTCCGAACCACGTTAAAAAGTCCCCTGTGTGCTGATTTACTGTTCTGTTCAGGATCATAACTTTCATCATAATAAACTGAACATTCTGCATCGTTTTTCTATTCAGGACTGAATCAATCATCCTGAATCTTAACACTGTGCACTCAGCCTTAACCACCAGTTTACTAAGCAAACTCAGAGAAAATGTTTTCAGAAACTAAATCGAGTAGAATCTAAGGGCTCACTTTCTGCACTTACTCTGGCTCACTGAGATAGTGGTCCAACCGACTAGGTTCCAAGCGGTCAGTAGGTTTGTTATCTCTACTGAGCTTCCGAGCACTTTACTCACACTCAGCTTATCTGACTCATTACTGAATTGTCCCTGCTGCCCCTGTGGACCTTCAGCATACTGAGTACTTCAGGAAATCCTGACTGAGAGTGTTAGAGCATTTTTCTGAGTCTTTCAGAAAAATCTGACATCAGTGTATTCCCCCCCCATACACTGATTATACTCGTTTCGGGACCAACACATGGCCCCCATACCAGTCATTTCATCCGCCTCAGCTTCAAGTCTACCGTGAAGCAGGCGCAAGAGAAGGGCTTTACTGAGAAGCTTGATATTGCTCATACTCGAGAATAGGTCATTCCTTCTCCTCATTTTAAAGGCGATCCAACAGCTCCTGTCGATGCTCCTTGGTTCCTCCCCGTGATGTGGAAGGCCTCAGTTCTTCTAATCTTGCTCCTTCCCCTGCTCAACCTTTGCTTTATGACCTCAGTTCTTTCTCCGATCCTGCTCCAAGTGTTGCCTCAGACATTCCTTCCTCTGGGCCCGGTGTGGGCGATGTCAAAGAGGCTTAATTCCCCTGTTGACTTTTTATCATTTCTTGTTTTGAACAATGCTTTTTACTCGTGGGCCTGCGTGCCTTTTAATTTCCTATAGAGCGTATGTGCTCTTTTGACAATTATCACTCTACCCTTTGCTATCTTTATATCCTAGTATGTTTGTTTTCTCTGACTATTTATGCATATATATATATATATATCTCCTCCCTCTTAAGAAAGAATTTTTTACTATGAAAGATGTAAAAATTTCATTTTTCTTAACTCTCGCAGAGGTCAGAGAGAAGAAACTTGCGCTCCTCCCTCTGGAAAGAATTTTTTACTATGAAAGAAGTAAAAATTTCATTTTTCTTAACTCTCGCAGAGGTCAGAGAGTAGAAACTTGCGCTCCTCCTTCTGGAAAGAATTTTTTACTATTAAAGAAGTAAAAATTTCATTTTTCTTAACTCTCGCAGAGGTCAGGGAGCAGAAACTTGCGCTCCTCCCTCTGGAAAGAATTTTTTACTATGGAAGAAGTAAAAATTTCATTTTTCTTAACTCTCGCAGAGGTCAGAGAGCACAAACTTGCGCTCCTCCCTCTGGAAAGAATTTTTTACTATGACAGAAGTAAAAAATTTGTTTTTCTTAACTCTCGTAGAGGTCAGAGAGCAGAAACTTGCGCTCCTCCCTCTGGAAAGAATTTTTTACTATGATAGAAGTAAAAATTTCATTTTTCTTAACTCTCGCAGAGGTCAGAGAGCAGAAACTTGCGCTCCTCCCTCTGGAAAGAATTTTTTACTATGAAAGAAGTAAAAATTTCATTTTTCGTAACTCTCAAAGGTTTTCTTTAAGGTCTCCCTAAATTAGCAACAGTAATTCCTGGGAGTTTTTCATTGAAATTCGTAAAACTCAGCCTTGCTTACATAATATGCATGGTCTTTTGATTAAAAGCATTCATAATCCTATTCTTCTTTAGACATAATATTTCTTCAAATTCACTATGTTCCAGGGTCTTGGTAGTTTGTTGCCTTCCTCATCTTGTAATTCATAAGCTCCTCCTTTCAATACTTCAACTGTCACATATGGGCCTTCCCAGTTAGGCTCCAACTTTCCTGTAGGTTTGAGTGCATCTGCCCTCTTTAGTACTAAATCTCCTTTCTCCAGCTTGCACTCTTTCACTTTCTTACTATACGCCGCTTTCACTTGCGATTTGTACCTTTCTGCTCTAATTCGAGCCATTTCCCTTTCTTCTGCCACCAAGTCCAAATTCTCTTTTCTCAGCTGTGTGTTCTGACCTTCTTCATACATCTGAATCCTGTGGCTTTCTATTCCTACCTCCGCTGGGATGACTGCCGAGGCTCCGTATACTAAATTAAACGGGGTCTCTCCCGTAGCTGTCTTGAATCCAGTTCAATAAGCCCAGAGGACAGAGTCCAGATGTTCTGCCCAGTTTCCTCTGCTTTCCTCCAACTTTGCCTTGATCCCGTTTACTATGGTTCTGTTAGTTACTTCCACCTGACCATTGGCTTGTGGATGTGCCACTGATGCCCATCTTTGCTATATTCTCATCTCTTCACACCATCCCCTCACTCTTGCCCCTGTAAACTGAGCACCATTATCTGACACCAGAATTCTAGGCACGCCAAATCTGTAGCAGATTATTTTCCACAAGAATCTGATCACAGTTCCTTCATCTATCTTCTGCACAGCTTCAGCTTTAGCCCACTTGCTGAAGTAATACATTGTTACTATCAGGAACACCTTTCCTCCACTTGCCTTTGGGAACTTTTCCACTATATCTATTCCCCACTTGTCGAACGGACATGGCGAATACATGACTCCTAACCCTCAGCGGGTACATGTATTAGTGGACCATGTCTCTGACACTTGTCACATCTCTGTATCAGGTCTTTAGCATCCCTTAGGAAATAAATGATGTGAGACCTCCAATCTACCTCTACCTCTACAGCTCCCACCTCCAAGTGAACTACTCGATCTTTTACAGTAATTAAGGTGATCTTACCTCTGACTTCTTCAGAGGCGCTCGCCATCTTGGCCAAGTAATCTGCCTTCTGAATCCTTCCTCTTGGGATTTGCTCCACTCTTAACTCTTCAAACTTTTCCCTTAGCTGGGTTGCTACTTCTGCATACTTGACCATTTTTTCATTTTTCTTCTCAAAGGTCCCCTGCAATTGTTGGGTGACCAATTGAGAATTCGAGAATACCACTGCCCTCTGTGCTCCCATCTCGTGGAGCATCCTCATTCCTCTAATCAAGGCCTCATACTCAGCTTCATTGTTCGATATCTTGAACTCAAACTTGATAGCAAACATCAATTCTTCTCCTTCAGGTGTGATTATCCAGATGCCAGAACCATATCCAGTCTGGGTAACTGACCCATCCACATATGCTTCCCACACTTTAGCCTCTTTGCCTCGTGCGGTTTCTTGTATGAAATCAGCTAACGCCTGTGCCTTGATAGCTTTCCTTACCTCAAATTCAATCTCGTATTCTTCTAACTCCACTGCCCATTTGACCATTCTCCCGGACAAATCTGGCCTTCCAATGATTTTTTGCAAAGGCATGTGAGTTCTGACTACTATCTTGTGAGCCAAGAAATATGGTCTCAGCCTTCTGGCTGTTGTTATCACCGCAAGGGCTGATTTTTCTATCTCCAAATATCTCGTTTCTACGCCGTGCATAACTTTGCTTACGTAATGAACGGGAAATTGCTTACTTCCTTCCTTTTGCGAGAGGACAGAACTCAAAGCACATTCGCCCACTAAGAAATACATATACAGGGTTTCACCCTTCAAAGGTTTCGTCAACCTGGGTAGCTTCATCAAATATTCCTTCAGCTCCTCAAAGACCTTCTGGCATTCTTCATCCCACTTAAAATGTGATCCCTTTCTTAAGATCTTAAAAAAAGGTAAACTTCTTTTCGCCGATCTTGAGATAAACCTACTCAGTGCGGTAATGCGCTGGGCCTCCTTTAAGTTTCTGGGCACTTGCATCTCGAGAATAACCTTCACCTTCTTTTGGTTAACTTCTATTCCTTTAGGATGTTAATGAAATCTCCGCAACGGAAGCATTTATGTGGATTTTATGTGCGATTTCACTAACAATTGATCAAGAACAGTTTAATGGAATTGTAAAGTGCTTGATTACGTGAAGATTTCGGCAGAGCTTCACTGAGGCTAAGAAAACTTGTATTAAAATGAAATTTGGGGCCAATTTATAGGCAAATACATAAGCAGGTGGTGGTATACACTTTGCCACGCTTCTTCTAAAGCTTACACGTGTTCCTAACCGCTTAAACAAGATAATTACAATGGAAAATTGGGTAAAAATGATAAAAATGGGATCCTGGTGATCTTCTTGAAAACAGGCGAGCAGCAGTTCATTCCTAGCGACCAGCTCCTAGGGCGAGCATGTAAGCTGCTCGCCCATTATGAGAATTACAACACCTGCTCGCCTATTATGAGCAAATAGGCGAGCAGGTGAGCTGGGCAGGTGGTTGGGCGAGCAGGTGAGCTGCTCGTCCATTCCTCTCTTGTACTGCTGCTCGGCCATTTCTTGCTTGTTTGACGATTCTTCCTTTCTCGTATTGATCTTCTTTAACTTTGGCCATAATCATCATGTTTGATTAGTTGTTTTGGGACACGTCATCCGGTATTCAACTGATTACTTTCTTAATCACCTGGATTAGATTATTAAATCAATTGTTGCCCCCTAGCTTGATGTTTGTTTGAATATTCAAGATAAACCCCCTTGGCCTCATTAAAAACCTAGTCGTAAACCACCCTTGTGGATAAACCGGTCATAGAAAAAAAGAGATACCACGGTGTACCCTCATATATCCATGCCCAAATGACGTAAAATACTAAAAAATTGATTAGTGTATCCTTGGATTGTCAAGATTGGCGATCAATGGCTTGGATCGATGTAGGTGAACATGGGCGAGCAGCTCACTAGGCTAGTAGGTGAGCTGCTCGCCTGAAGGTGGTGACCAGCACATATGGCGAGCAGGTTAGCTGCTCGCTTGTTTCGGCGAGATCTCGGGCGTGGAATACGAAACGTCTCACCTTAATTCGCGTGCCCTTTTCAGATTTTTAAATAATTGTGATCTGGTCCCTGGTTAATTACAAATAAAGGGCTTCTTTCTTTTCTATAAATATCTCAATCTTAAACCCTCTTCACTTTCTTTTCATTTCTCTCAAGCTTCGAACGAATTCCGGTGATTTCCATCTTCAAGCATTCATTGCCGTTGCACGAAGAAAAGGTGGGTTATTGATTTTTACTCTTTTATTTATTTTCTTTCCTTCCATTCGTCGATTGCTTCAGATAGCTCGATGATTGTTTTTCTCTTGAGGATTCAAACAAACATCATGCTAGGGGGCAACTGTTGTTGTAATAATCTAATCCGGGTGATTAAGGAAGTAATCAGTGGAATACCGGATGATGTGTCCCAAAACAACTAATCAAACATGATGATTATGGGCAAAGTTAAAGAAGATCAATATGAGAAAGGAAGAATCGTCACACCAGCAAGAAATGGCCGAGCAGCAGTACAAAAGAGGAATGGACGAGCAGCTCACCTGCTTGCCCAACCACCTGCCCAGCTCACCTGCTCGCCTGTTTGCTCATAATAGGCGAGCTGGTCACCAGGAATGAACTGGTGCTCGCCTGTTTTCAAGAAGATCACCAGGATCCCATTTTCATCATTTTTACCCAATTTTCCATTGTAATTATCTTGTTTAAGCGGTTAGGAACACGTGTAAGCTACAGAAGAAGCGTGGCAAAGTGTATGCCACCACCTGCTTATGTATTTGCCTATAAATAAGCCCCAAATTTCATTTTAATACAAGTTTTCTTAGCCTTAGCGAAGCTCTGCCGAAATCTTCACGTAATCAAGCACTTTGCAGTTCCATTAAACTGTTCTTGATCGATAGTTAGTGAAATCGCACATAAAAGACACATAAATGCTTCCATTGAGGAGATTTATCGGATCCTAGAGTTGGAGAAGGAGAAAGCTGCACTTCAGAACACGGTGGAGTGCATGTATCCGGAAGAGGAATTTGTGAAGCAGATGGGTGAATCAGCTAACTTTGGATATGTTTGTGCATACTCCGAAAGTATTCGAGCGATCCGTGCTGTTGAGAAAGAGGGGTCGGAGATGTCTGAGATGATGATGAGGAAATTATCAGACTTCATTCGTGCCAATTCACCGACCAAGTCGCAGCCTCTTCCCCTGGCTGATTTAGTGGAGTCGAGACTTGACTTGGGATTTCTGGGAGAAGGATATACTATCATCTAGCCTCAATTGCAATCACAATCAGCTCCTGATGCTCCCTCAACTGCTGCAGTCGCTGAGACTTCTTCCATCGCCCAAGAGACTGCTGATGTTGTTGAAGCTTCTCCTGAAGAAGGCCGTCAGGAGAGAGAGAACGAGATCGCCATGTATTACATCCAGACTCCTCCTGGCGACGATATAACAGCTCCCAGGGTCCCGCCGTCTGATGCAGCTCACACCACTGATTAGGATTTTTGTTTGCCTGATGTCTTATCTGTTTTAGACATCAGTTTTACCTTTTGCTTTACTACTTTGTATTGCACTTTCATCTTCTGTCTTTTCAATTCCGAACGTTGCTCGAATCTTTTGTTTTCTACTGTACTTCTTTTTCTTCAATGAAGGATGTTTTTCCAATGCACTTGTTTTGTTTTTAATGAACTCTAATGAAATGCTATTTCTGTCTAACTGTTATATATCGCCTTTCTCGTCTGTTGGGTCTTCAATTTGTTTCGCTTCGCCTCTTCCTGGGCACGGGACGAATAAGACACTCGCGCGGAAATGGGCCATCAGGAAGCGTTCACTGCGTCTTGGGGAGCGTATTTGCATCCCTTTGGTGGACATGAAGCGTTGTCCCGGTATTACTGGGTACATCCACTCTGCTATCCTCCGGACCGTACGTGACGTCCTTCGGAGGGGCCTCGGATGCATACTCAAGTCCCTCTATGTGTGATCTTTTGGGGCTTCACGCTCGTTTCTTATTCGGGAGTAATTAGGTGTTTTAATGTCGTAACCTTTCAACCAAAGAAGAGCGTTGGCATGCTTGTGCTCTCTCTAGTGCTGGACGTACAGGCATCGTACAATGCCATTTAGTCTCTGCATGAAGAGCATGCTCGACCAGCAGAGCCGGAGCTCTAACTGGAGCACATTTCGGCCCTCTGTAGCCACTTGTTAGTTACGCAATTTCAGTTAGACTGCGACCTTCTCAACAAAAGACCGTCTATAACATTCATAATATTTTCTGAAACTAAATGTACATTTACATCCTCTATTGGTAAAATTTCTTCAAGTGAGAAACATTCCACGTGTATGAAGATGGTACCCCGTCCAGGTCTTCCAACTCGCAAGTCCCATTTGACAAACTTCGCAAAACACAAAATGGTCCCTCCCAGCCTGGTCCAAAAGTTCCGGATGGAGTGGATAGAATTTTTCGCAAGACTAGATCTCCTTCTTGGAAACTCCTGGCCTTGACTCGCGAATTGTAATACCGGTAGCATATTGTTTGTATGCAGCGTTACGTACTTCTGCCATCATCCGCTTTTCTTCTAGGAAATCTTTTTCGATCACAACGGCTTTGTCATTTTCCTTCTCATCGTACATACAAACTCGCCATGTTGGATTCTGCAACTCCACTGGTACCATTGCTTCGACGTCGTACGCCGTTGCGAATGGAGTCTTACCCGTGCTTGTTCTGAATGACGTGCGGTATGACCACAACACTTCCGGGAGTTCTTCCAACCAGCTTCCTTTTTTCTCTGTCAGGTGAAGTTTCAACGTCCGCTTGATAATTTTGTTGATAACTTTAACCTGGCCGTTGGACTGTGGGTGATACGGGGTCGAGTAATACTTCTTGATTCCCCCATGTATTACAGAGCTCTCGGACTTTCTTTCCCGTCGAATTGTGGCTCATTATCAGTTACGATTGATCGAGGAAAATTGAATCTGTAGATCAAATTTTTCCAGATAAAATTGATCATCTTCTCCTGAGTGTCTGTCACCAGCGATTCGGCTTCGGCCCATTTGGTGAAGTAATCCACGGCAACCACGACAAACCTCACACTTCCTTTCCCAGGTGGGAATGGTCCGATGATGTCGATACCCCACTTGGCAAATGGCCAAGGACCGTAGACTGCTTTCATCTCTTGTGGAGGAACATGAACGTTGGGGGCGCACACTTGACATTTGCGACATTTTTTTGCAAATGAAATGGCATCTTCTTTCAGGGTAGGCTAATAATACCCTTGCCTCATGGTTTTGTGCGCAAATGCTCGTCCTGCAACATGACTTCCTCATATTCCCTCATGGATTTCTTCTAGAATTTCTAATCCCTGCTTTCTTGAGACGTATTTGAGTAGGGGTGATGAAAATCCTCTATTGTACAAATGGTCGTCGATCATCACGTAACGTGCTGCTTGCTTGACTAACCGAACTGCCGCCTAAGGATCTTCGGGCCGTTCTCCCGAGGTTAGATACTTTCTCAGATCTTTTCTCCAGTCATCATCTTCTTCGTCCATCTCCTGCCCCCATTCAACGTTTGATTTATCTGGTAATCAAAGGTTGAAGGATTATCAAGCCAGGTGATGACGACTTCCGTTATCTCCGTTGCCCCCTGGCTGGATGCTAATCGGGCTAAGGCATCTGCTTGAGTGTTCTCGAGTTGAGGTATCTGTTCAATGTATGCTTGCTGAAATATTGATATCAGATGAGCCACTATCTTCTGGTATAGGATCATGTGTTCGTCTTTGGCTTCGAATTCTCCTCGGACTTAAGAAACTATGAGTTGTGAATGTACTCTCTTAACCCCGATTGCCAATGCAAGTCTGAGTCCGGTAATCAGCGCCTCGTACTCAGCTTCATTGTTGGTTACCGGGAAAGAAAATCTTATTGCCGATGTGAACACCTATCGGTCAGGGCTTATTAAAACCACTCTTGCCCCCGATGCCAAGTTGGTAGACGGGGTCTATATACAGGTGCCACGGATGTTTGAGATCCCTTGTCAGTTCAGATGGATAAGTCAGCTCTACAATGAAGTCGGCCAGAGCTTGTCCCTTGATCGCCATTCTCATTGCGTACGTGATGCTAAATTGGCTGATTTCCAGTGACCATTTTAGCAATCTTCCCGCGGTATCAGGGCGATGAAGAATCTGTCGTAGTGGGAACATCGTAAGTACCTCTACCTGATGATCGTAGAAGTACGGCCACAATTTGTGTGTGCTCATGACCAATGCATATGCCAGTTTCTCCGTTGGAGAATACCAGACTTCGACTTCGTGTAGAGCCTGACTGACATAGTAGTTCGGGGAATGAAACTTGCCTTCGGCACGTACCAATACCGAACTTATTGTTACCTCAGACGCAGCGAGGTAAAGGTAGAGCTTTTCACCTGGGATTGGTTTGGATAAAATCTGTGTATAGCCCAGATATTCCTTAATTTCTTCAAACGCTTGTTGGCAATCTCTCGTTCACACGAAATTATCCTTCTTCTTCTTCTTCTTCATAGCTTCAGGCAATGGTCGACATTTATCTCCAGAACGCGAGATAAAATGATTCAATGCGGCTAAACATCCTGTAAGACATTGAACTTTTCGAACTGAATCAGGAGGCTGCATATCGATTATGACTTTGACCTTGGTTGGATTCACCTCTATTCCGTGCTGACTGACCAGATGCCCCAGAAACTTTCCTGAATGAATTCTGAAACAGCTTTTCTTCGGGTTAAGCTTCATGTTGTAGGCGCGGAGTATTTGGAACGTCTGAGTGAGGTGTTCATGATGGTCTTCCTTGTTCAATTGAGCGGCCGATATGTTCATCAAACATCTTGTTCACCAATCATTGGTACGTGGCTCCAGCGTTAATCAAACCAAATGGCATCCTATCCCAATAGTAAAGATTCTTGTTGGTATAGAATGTGGTATGCTCCTGATCGTCAGGGTGTAGCGCTATCTGGTGATATCCTGCGAAGGCATCCATGAAAGTCATGAGCTCGTGCCCTGCAGTGTTAGCGACCAGATGATCAATGTGGGGAAGTGGAAAGTAGTCCTTCGGGCAGGCGTCATTCAGATCAGTGAAGTCAATACAGAGTCTCCATGTGCCATTGGGTTTACGAACAAGGACAGGGTTCGCGACCTATTGTGGGCACAAGTCTTCGTGTATCAACTTATTGTCTAGCAACTTCTTGACTTCAGTTGTTAGTGCTTCATATTTCTCAGGCCCAAACTTCCGTCAGTTTTGGCGGATTGGTCTGTGTGCTGGATTAATATTGAGTCGATGACAGGCATGTTCAGCTGGGATACCTGTCATATCTGAATGAGACCATGCGAAGACGTCCAAGTTATCTTTCAAGAAAGTGATCATTCTTGTTCTGAACGGCTCCGACAGTTCAGATCCGATAAAGAGTTCTAAATCTTCTTTATCTGGATAAGCCTGGATAGATGTTAACTCTTCTATCGGTGTGGCACGTTTTGGCTTTCTTTCCACCTCAGATCCAGAATAGGTCCGTCCACGTTTAGTTCATCTTCAATCTCCATCGGTTCACTTTCGAGCCTAGGTTCGAAATCTTGGCTGAGTAGGCATTCATCTGCGTGTACGCCTTCGAGATACCTATCAAGCTCTGATTCCCCTAGGAGTTGTACAATTGGATCAGGTACACTCTCTGGTACATGAACTGGGTCATCAACCTCCATTGGTTCCGCTTCCGCTTGGGAAGCACTCAATGTCTCAGGTTCCAGTTCAGCGTCTGGGGGAGGACTTTCGATCATGTGTATGTAAGTGACCGATGGCGCGTTCTGAAGTGAACATTCTCGGGCTTTTTTCTGATCGCCCTTTATTGTGCCAGCTCCGTTTGGTGTCGGGAATTTTATACAGTAGTAGTAAGTCGAACAGACAGCTTTAAATTCATGTAAAAAAGGTCGGCCGAGGAACCCATTATAGGAGGATGGCTGGTCTACAACGAGAAAATATACTTTCCAAGTCATCCTCCTATCGGGATCGTCGACCGATACAAGTTCAATAGATAGACGTATAGTTTCTAGGGGAATAGTGACACCGTCTCCGAATCCTATAATCCTGTGATTACAAGTCTCAATATAGGATTCGTAGTCCCCTATCTGGTCTAGAGTACTCTTGAACAGAATGTTTGTATATGCTCCAATGTCGACCAGCAATCTGTGAACTCGTGCATTCATGATGTTCGCGCTAATGACCAAGGAATCGTTGTGTGGGGTCATGATCCCTTCCAAGTCATTCTGTGAAAAAGTCAACTCTGTGGTGGGCTTGGTAGAGGGTACTGCCTCGGTTTCCTTGATCTGGTCAATAGCGCGCAATTTTGCTTTCTTCAACCTCTTCGTTAGAGGTGGCCTCCCATCTGTACATCCGCCGGTTAGGCCAACCTTGGGCTCCAAAACAAAAACATCCCGCACTGGACCTGGCGGGGGGAGTAGGGCTTGTGGTTCCTGCCGGCGTCTCGGTCCAGCTCCTTCCTCGTTCTCGTTCTCGTTCTCGTTCTCGCTGTCTTCTCCATTCGCCCTTCGATCGGGCACATGCGGTCTTTTTCCAGGGGCTCGCTTTACAAACTCTGCCAACTTACCATCCTCGTAAAACCTCCACAACTGTCTCAAGAGATCCTGACATTCGCTTGTGAAATGTCTCGGTGCTTGATGATAGGCACAGTATTTGTTCCTGTTTCTTCTCCAGGGATCCACCTTGAGCTTTCTTGCTGGTTGTTGGTCCCTAAAGAAGACTTTGAGTCTCCTTGTTTTGAAAATCAGCTGACTATAAAATCAGCTGAGTGCTCAGTGATCTTAGTGTGCGGAAACGTTTTTAGTTAAATCCTTTTTAATTAGAAAAACCTTTTTAATCTTTAGTGCAGCAAGTAAGAGCAGTAAAATAAAACAAGAAAAACACAAAAGAATTATTGTGGTTCGGACCAACTGTGCTACATCCACTCTCCTCAATCCAACTTGGAGTTGAGGGGCTCTCTTACTCACTTACGTACTCCCTTACAACTTTCAAGAGAAATCTCTTTTTCAACTCTTGTTAGTTGATAGCTCCTTGAGAGTTACGTACCCAAGTGTAGGTTGATTTCAAGTAATAAAATTTCTCGGGAGACCGAGTGTCGAACCACAGGGAGATTTGGAAGAAAAAGATATTATCTAGTTGAGAGGTTTAAATAAAGTAACAAAATACTAGAGCTTCGGGATTCCACTTTAGATAAAAATACTAGCGTTATGATCTTGGTTATCTTTGATAACTCAATCGAAATCTAACAATCAAGTGATTTCAATCGGAAGATATAACTTTGAGCACATATAATACTTTTGAAAAGTACCTTTAGAAATTCGAACAAGTTTATAAAATCAATAGTTGATATGTAAAACTAAGCATTTGTTGTGCCAATAAGTCTACAACAAATCAAAGTAATGACACATCAAAACCTCTCTTAAGAACTCTTCAAATGACTAAAGGATTGAAACTTTGAAAATCTTTATTGAATAACCAAGAACATTACTAATACTTTACTAAAGCTTCATCCCTAACTCTAGTAAAATATTTAGCTACTCATACTAATACAATAAGAACTCATATTTCTAAGAGAGATACTAGACTAAGATAGAAGGATTACAAGGAAAATGGGATGCCTTCAAGGGTTGCTAAAGGGCTCTTTATATAGGCCTCCAAATAGTGAATCATGAAGACTTTAGGAACCAATTCACGTGGCCTGTAAACATCAGTAATTTAATTGCCCTTGCCGTCTGAATTTCATCTTGACTTCTGAATGAAAGTTGTAGGCCGTTGGATTAGCTTTCCAAGGAATCTAAGATCTCCAAAATTGGATCTCTATATTGTGAGTTATGACCATAATAGTGGAGTTGGTAAAACTGGATTGTTTTTCTCCGCGAATTTATGGTGGTCTATTGAAAAACAGATATCTCAGCTTTCACAAAATCAACGCCTTTAATATTTCTACTGTGTCTTGATGAATTTCTTGGCTAACCAATGGATTTGGTCTTGTGTAAATTGGACTTTTGTGTGATTTATGGTGAATTATTTCCCAACATGTGTACTGAGATGGCGGAATTTTGAAGCCCTGCATTGATTGTCATTTTGACCATTGAAGCCGGAACTTTTGACACTTGAGCCCTGAATACAAGTTGTAGAGCAACGAATTAGTGATCAAATACAACTGGAATTGGTTCAATTGGTTTAGTGAGGCTCCAGATACTGTTCAAATACGAAAATGTGTTTTGAGTCCAAACATTGGACAGAATTGGAGTCTTCACTTATGAGTACAAATACAATCCAAACATGTAAAATTGGATCACTAAAGTGTCTTAAGTATTTAGTACATTGTCTTAGGTGTTCAATATCATAAAATTTGGATAAATATAACTCCACTTAAGACCTCAACAATATACAATAGACATAATGGTTAGGTTGAATTATACATATGCTTCTTATTTAAATAGAAAACATAAATACTTATAACTAATTAGAAAGTGTGAAATTATATATAAATACGCTAAACAATACATTATAGTACACAAAATAATACACAAAATAGGTAAAAAACATGCATACTTAAACGCTAATCATTAGTGCAAACAACCTTGCAACTAACTGATCGACTTCTACAAAGTCTTGCAAATGAATAATAAAGTATAATGGGTGTGTTTGTGTACAGAGGAAAAAGTGCAGCCTATCTGCTAGTGTAATCGCGCGTAGGATCATTGTGATTGTTCTCTCTTGTACCCATATTTATAGGTAACAAAACCTAGCCGTTAGAGTTGACTAGGATTTGAAATCCCTATAAATATGTAATCAATCAATCAGAGTGATTGAGTGATTCTTGATTTCCAGGTTGATATTTTTCCATCTTTCGCTTGATCTTCAATTTGATTGACTTGATTGATTGCCTATGATTCTGGAAATCTTCTAGCCGTTACTGTGATCTTGTCCTCTTGACATGATTGACTTTCTATATATAGAACTTCTATGCAACAGCTTCAGACGAGCTCAACTGCTGCTAGTGGTCCTCGTCTGATATGTTCAGGGCCCAGCTGGTATGTTGAGTCATAGTTGTCCTGAATGTATCTCAGCTGATCTGGGTGCTCCTCTGCTGATATGGCCTCGTCTGATTTCTGCACCTCAGCTGGTCTGATATCAGCTGACCTGGACCTCAGTTGATCTGACATCAGCTGACCTGACGTCAACTGACCTGGACCTCAGCTGACCTGACATCAGCTGACATGTCCTCAACTGATGACTTTCACCTCAGCTGACTTTCACCTCTTCCGACCTTCACCTCAGCTGACCATCCTTAGCTAACTATCCTCAGCTGATCTGATCTGACACCAGCTAACTTCCCAAGGTCAGATGGTTTTAATGTCATCAAAACATAAGGGATTTTCCAACAATTTCCCCCCTTTTGATGATATTAAAACCCAAGGAAAGTTTGATCTTCCTCTAACCAGCTGGCTTGCCTAATCTCATCTGATGTTCCCCCTTGATCAAATACCATCTGATTTTTCTTGAAAAACATATGTGGGACATCTTGTAGTCGAATTCTTGGCTACCAGTGGAGATTGTCGGTAGGAGTCAAAATTGGCATCTCTTTCAGTACCGGGCTCATAATCACCATTATAATACCATTCTAGAAGCGGGATTCTGATTGAACTCATTGCTATGCAATGACCTATGATGTCCTGGATTAAAATTCCATTGTCTGGCAGCTCTAATGGTTGATTTTATTTCTCTGAAAATTATCGAAAATCATCTGGAGTCATTTTTTAGTGCCCTTCAGAACTGCAGACTGCATGACACTTTTTAGGAAAGTCTTTTAATGTGTAAGGGTTGTCTGTGCATGTGAGATCAGCTGATCAGCTGCCTCTGAGGTCAGCTGAACAACTCAGCTGATGTTCCCCCTTACACCAATCTCAGATGATTTTCCACATAAGTGTAGGCCTTCCCCCTTAATTGGGTGGATGTTAGAATTTGGATCTATTCATCACACTCAGCTCATCTGATTTGATCATCTTTTCATCTGATGACAGCTTTTTATCTGATCTCCTGAGCTGGTGTGTACCTGAAAATAAAATCAGGCAATAGGTACCTTACTGGGTCCTGGAGGGTCAGGAAGCAGTTCTTTAGGGATCCATAGGAATAGGTCATCCTTATGAGGCTTAGGAGACCTTATCCATCTCCCATATTTATCAACAAAGACAATCTCCTTCAAAGGGTTTCTCTTAGGAGGATGTCTTAGAACACCAGGTCTTGTGATCTGATTATAAGGGTACGTCCTGCTGGAGCCTTTGAATGACTCATAGACAACAGCCTTAGCTGATTTTGCAGGTTTGGGTGGTACTTTAAATGTAATCGAGGGTGGAGAAGGGTTCTGCTTGGACTTGCCCTTCTGGGATGGTCCAGGCTGATCCCTCCTCATCTGATTTTTCCCTTTTTCCTTATTATCAGCTCCCTGAACCTGTGCCTTTTTCTTCCCTTTAGAGGACTTAGGGAAGCCAACACCTCTTTTTTCATGCTCTTGTTGAGAGGAAGCAGCTATAGATGACATTGCATTATGTGCATTGGTCAGCTGATCCAATTTCAACTTGAGCTGATCCTTATTTTCTTTGGTCTGTGTATGCTGTTTAAAGAGTTCATCGAACTTAGCCTTTAATAGCTTGTGTTCCTCTTCCAACCCTAGATTTTCAACCAGCAGCGTAACTACCAACTGTTCATGTTCCTCACATTTGACACTTAAGTCTTCTGACTCTTGAGTCTGTGAAGAAGTAGGTGATAGTTCAGCCAACTAACCTTTTGCGAGGGTCAGCTGAGAGACTTCAGCTTTTAGCCTTGAGTTCATCTCTTCTAGTTTAGCACAGACACTTAGAGAGGATTGGAGATCTAAGAGCAGCTTTTGCATCTCAGACTCCATAGAATTGGTAGAAGAGCAAGATGAGCTAACAGAGGGGGTTTCAGATTCTACCTCTTTTGTGTCTGCGATGAGGCAAAAATCCTCTGATGATGGTGAATCAGCAGTGGAGATGTATTATTCAAAATCTTGAATAATCTTGTTCATCTCCTCTTCAAAATTCATACCAAAGTTGTAAGACATGATTCCTGCAAAATGTGTTAGGAGAAATAACACACAAGGATTTTTTTTACAAGGATTTGGATCTGCCCTGGTGACCACCTAAAGCTTCTCAGGCTGTGGCCGTTAGGACACACAGCTCTGATACAACTTGTTGGTCCCTAAAGAAAACTTTGAGTCTCCTTGTTTTGAAAATCAGCTGATTATAAAATCAGCTGAGTGCGCAGTGATCTTAGTGTGCGGAAACGTTTTTAGTTAAATCCTTTTTAATTAGAAAAACCTTTTTAATCTTTAGTGCAGCAAGTAAGCTGTAAAATAAAACAAGAAAAACACACAAGAATTATAGTGGTTCGGACCAACTGTCCTACATCCACTCTCCTCAATCCAACTTGGAGTTGAGGGGCACTCTTACTCACTTACTTACTCCCTTACAACTTTCAAGAGAAATCTCTTTTTCAACTCTTGTTAGTGCAAACAACCTTGCAACTAACTGATCGACTTCTACAAAGTCTTACAAATGAATAATAAAGTATAATGGGTGTGTTTGTGTACAGAGGAAAAAGTGCAGCCTATCTGCTAGTGTAATCGCGCGTAGGATCGTTGTGATTTTTCTCTCTTGTACCCATATTTATAGGTAACAAAAACTCGCCGTTAGAGTTAACTAGGATTTAAAATCCCTATAAATATGTAATCAATCAATCAGAGTGATTGATTGATTCTTGATTTCCAGGTTGATATCTTTCCATCTTTGTCTTGATCTTCAATCTGATTGACTTGATTGATTGCCTATGATTCTGGAAATCTTCTAGCCGTTACTGTGATCTTGTCCTCTTGACATGATTGACTTTCTGTAAATAGAACTTCTATGCAACAGCTTCAGACGATCTCAGCTGCTGCTGCTGGTCCTCGTCTGATATGTTTAGGGCTCAGCTGGTATATTGAGTCATAGTTGTCCTGAACGTATCTCAGCTAATATGGGTGCTCCTCTGCTGATATGGCCTCGTCTGATTTCTGCACCTCAGCTGGTCTGACATCAGCTGACCTGGACCTCAGCTGATCTGACATCAGCTGACCTGACATCAACTGACCTGGACCTCAGCTGATCTAACATCAGCTGACCTGACATCAGCTGACATGTCCTCAACTGATGACTTTCACCTTAGCTGACTTTCACCTCAGCTGACCTTCACCTCAGCTGACCATCCTTAGCTAACCATCCTCAGCTGATCTGATCTGACACCAGCTGACTTCCCATGGTCAGCTGGTTTTAATGTCATCAAAACATAAGGGATTTTCCAACACTGGTGGTAGTTCTCTAGTTCTCTTGACCGCGTTGAAAAGTTGGTCAATGGACACGGTCATAACTTGGTTCAGTCTTTCCGCCAACTCGGTTCCTTCGAATGATTTCAAATCCTTGGGGGTTCGGTATCTTCCCCTACTCCCCTTGTCTGGGGCTGTCGCTTTTGGTGTTTCCATAACTTCTCCCATGGATTTCTTCAGTGCCTCCTGCATGGCCACATATATCCCGACCTTGTTCCGGAACTCCGTATAAGTTATTGGACACGCAAGCTGCATTTCTTTCCACAAATCTGACCCTTTCTTTAAACCAGCCATTGCGGTAATCACCTTGGTATCTTCGCTAACTGGCTCTCCCTCTAACAAAATCTTGTCAAACCGTTCGAGGAATTGCTGATCGGATTCCTCCGGTTCCTGGGCAAGATTCTCCAGTTGATGCTTCTGGGTGAAACAGGATGCTGCTCCAGAAAAATGTAATAAAAACTCTCGGCTCAATTGCATGAAAGATATAATCGATGCAGGAGGCATCGCGGTGAACCATAGGTGTGCATGATCTCCAAGTGTAAGAGGAAAGTTCCTACACTGGGTCGCATCAGACGCTCCCACAGAAATCATGTAATCTGTAAACTTGGACACGTGCACGTTCGGGTCTGACGTTCCTTCATACAGATTAGAGGCTGAGAATTGGATCTTCGGCTGAACAGGTGCCGAAAGTATTGCAACTGATAGAGGTGAAACTGGGATCTGTATTGCCGGGCTGCCTTCTGGGTGTAATGAGACTTTGATCTGAAGGTCTTCGATGGCCTTTCTCATTGATCGTAAGACTTCATCCGAAGCCTCTGCACCTCGACGGGGTGGCCGTTCCTCTCGCTCTAGGCGAGGGGAGCCGGACACTCGGTCACTCGGGTGCGACCTCGCTGGAATCATACTTGCCTTGTGTATGCCCTCAGGACCGAGCCTCTCTACTGCCGGCCAACATAATCTTTCACGGACTGTATGTTACCTCTCTTGATCTACCTCTGGTATTCGGCTGGGTCTCTTTTGGTCTGCTTCTGGAGCTCTACTGGGGGGTCGATAGGCCATCACGGGCTGGCCCTGTGACCTGTACTCTCGTCGTTCAACAGGCCTACTTTGCGTAGTACCATGACTCGACTCGTCTGTCATGCTTCATGCTCTTCTTCCTTGTGGGCCCAAACGGTCTACCATCCGTGGTCCCAAATGGTCCATCACCTTTTACATTCCACGCTCCTCACGTCTTCTCCTTTGTTCACTGTCAGCCTCGGTCTCTGGGGACACTGATCGACCAGTTGAAGAACGAGCCTCTGATCTGGTTGAGTGCCAGAGGGACCGGCTCCACCTTGCTGCTGCTCTTTCAACACTCTACAGAGAGCTGTCACACGTGATATGTCTTCAGGGTTCTGCAAGAACGGGAGCAGTACAGATAACCCCTGATATAGTTCTATCCCACTTGAGCTGCTGGAACTCCAGTTGGTTCAGCTTGTTGTCGATTTCCGGCAACACCCTGAATTGCCGTTGAATGTTTAGGTGCCGGGGTTCTCTGATTTGGCTGATCGTTATTCCTCCCATGAGATGCCATCCTTGGTTGTGAAACTTCCCTTGACATTTTGCGTAATGTCAGCTCCTTTCCACAAAGCAGGTTAAGTTGTTGTGCTGTTGAATCACCAAATGGCCGAACAGCTGTAAACAGGCGAACAGCAGTTCTGGCGAATAGCTGAGTTGAACAGGTGGAAAAACAGACAACCAGGTGAGCTGGTGGTCAAATAGGCGACCAGGTGTACAAATTGGCGACCAGGTGTATAAAGAGGCGATCAGGTGGGATTTCTTCAAGCCTTCAAGTGAGAAGGTTGTGCTCCTTCCAATCTTCAAGCGAGCAGGTGTGTTCCTTCAAGTATTCAAGCGAGCAGCTGGTGTTTTTTCAGGCGAGCAGGTGGTTGATCTTAATCCAAAATCCAAATTTTGCAGTTTCCACTCTAAAATCCCACAAATTCCAGCAACTGAAGGTTCGAGCCCTTCCTCTAGCGCCAAATTGTTAATGAAATCTCTGCAACGGAAGCATTTATGTGGCTTTTATGTGCGATTTCACTAACAATCGATCAAGAATAGTTTAATGGAACTGCAAAGTGCTTGATTAAGTGAAGATTTCGGCAGAGCTTCACTGAGGCTAAGAAAACTTGTATTAAAATGAAATTTGGGGCCTATTTAGAGGCAAATACATAAGCAGATGGTGGCATACACTTTGCCACATTTCTTCTGAAACTTACACGTGTTCCTAACCGCATAAATAAGATAATTACAATGGAAAATTGGGTAAAAATAATGAAAATGGGATCCTGGTGATATTCTTGAAAACAGGCGAGCAGCAGTTCATTCCTGGCGACCAGCTCCTAGGGCTAGCAGGTGAGCTGCTCGCCCATTATGAGAATTACAACACCTGCTCTCCTATTATGAGCAAATAGGCGAGCAGGTGAGCTGGGCAGGTGGTTGGGCGAGCAGGTGAGCTGCTCGCCCATTCCTCTTTTGTACTGCTGCTCGGCCATTTCTTACTTGTTTGACGATTCTTCCTTTCCCGTATTGATCTTCTTTAACTTTGCCCATAATCATCATGTTTGATTAGTTGTTTTGGGACACGTCATCCGGTATTCCACTGATTACTTCCTTAATCACCTGGATTAGATTATTACATCAACAGTTGCCCCCTAGCTTGATGTTTGTTTGAATCTTCAAGAGAAAAACAATCATCGAGCTATCTGGGTTATTCATGAAGTTTCCTCGTGGTATTGAAGTAATCAAGGATTCTTTGTAACCTACAAATATTTGGAATATGGATATATTGAAAAACCCCTTTGGCCTAATTAAAAACCTAGTCGTAAACCACTCTTGTGGATAAACCGGTCGTAGGAAAAAAGAGATACCAGGGTGTACCCTCATATATCCATGCCCAAATGATGTAAAACACTAAAAATTTGGTTAGTGTATCCTTGGATTGTCAAGATTGGCGATCAACGTCTTGGATCGATGTAGGTGAACATGGGCGAGCAGCTCACTAGGCGAGCAGGTGAGCTGCTCGCCTGAAGGTGGCGACCAGCACATATGGCGAGCCGGTTAGCTGCTCGCTTGTTTCGGCGAGATCTCGGGCGTGGAATACGAAACATCTCCCCTTAATTCGCGCGCCCTTTTTCAGATTTTTAAATAATTGCGATCCGGTCCCTGGTTAATTGCAAATAAGGGCTTCCTTCTTTTCTATAAATATCTCAATCTTAAACCCTCTTCACTTTCTTTTCGTTTCTCTCAAGCTTCGAACGAATTCCGGTGATTTCCATCTTCAAGTATTCATTGGCGTTGTACAAAGAAAAGGTGGGTTATTAATTTTTACTCTTTTGTTTATTTTCTTTCCTTCCATTCGTCGATTGCTTTCGATTGAAAATGGATTCGGGAGTGATCCGTCACCGGAAATCACAACAGTTTCAGCCGTTCCTCGTCGTTCTTCATCGAAGATTGAGTTTCAGGTTTAGTCGCTTAGGTTTGAATATTGCCAGTTGCTTTTGACCGATCGTGTATTTGGATTTCTGATCTCGAAGTGATAATTCTTCTTGAAGGCATGATTATTCCTTCTTTATAGACGATGTCGCGATGCGCCTCCCAGAGGCATGATTCCGCCTATATAGGTGATGCGCCTTCTCGAAATAACAATCCTTCTTGAAGGCACGATTACCTCTTCCTCATAGGTGATGTGCAACCCACCTATATTTGCGACGATGCGCCTTCTTGAAGCGATAATCCTTCTTGAAAGAGAATATACTATTCTTTATCAACAATGCAGGTTGACAATACCCCTGAACATTTCAAATCATTCAACTCCTGATCATATGTCACAATCAACAGTTGAATGGGGGGCAGGAAGGAAGCAAGCAGGAAGCAATGTTGATAAAGAACAGCGGCACCAACATAAGTGCCACCATCTTTCCTCTGTTGCTTTGATTTTCTTGATGGATTTTTCCGAGCAACAAATGCAACAGCAGGAGCATTCGGGCCAGACGCAGGCACCGGTAGTGCCGGGATTTGAGCTCATCTCTTCTTCCATAACACCACCATTTTAGACGGCAGGGTCCATCTTGCATTTGTTCAGTCCGGTACCAAGAGCCATTACTCTCTCACACAAAGTATTGAATTATGGAGGAATGGCAACTGTAACGCCTTGATCTACAACGAGAAAACAATAAATTACGAGGAGACATGTAGATCAAAGATGACAAACAGGTATGCGAGCGCGAATCCATTGATACCCCAATACTATACTGGGGGGCAGAACCTGACACACAAAATCATCAAGAAGCAAAAAGCTTGAATTCATACTGATCACAAGCATCGAGCAAAGGAAGCTTTGGCAAAATTGATAAAGAGCAGTTAGCTGGTGGTCTGACTCAAGCAGGCAGTTTGAGATCAGGATGCTCACGATGTGTGTTTTGAACAGATTATGAATGCTATAGACGGTCTTTTGTTGAGAAGGTCGCAGTCTAACTGAAATTGCCTAACTAACGAGTGGCTACAGAGGGCCAAAATGCGCTCCAGTTAGAGCTCCGGCTCTGCTGGTCGAGCACGTTCTTCGTGCAGAGATAAAATGGCATTGTACGTCCAGCACTAGTAAGAGCACAAGCATGCCAACGCTCTTCTTTGGTTGAAAGGTTACGGCGTTAAAACGCCTAATTACTCCTGAATAAGAACTGAACGTGAAGCCCCAAAAGACCACACACAGAGGGACTTTTTGTATGCATCCGAGGCCCCTCCGAAGGACGTCACGTACGATTCGGAGGATAGCAGAGTGGATATACCCGGTAATACCGGGACAGCGCTTCATGTCCACCAAAGGGACGCGAATATGCTCCAAGGATGAAGTGAATGCTTCCTGATGGCCCATTTCCGTGCTAGTGTCTTATTCATCTCATGCCCAGAAAGAGGCGAAGCGAAACGAATTAAAGATCCAAAAGACGCGAAAGGCGATATATAACGGTTAGACAAAAATGGCATTTCATTAGAGTTCGTAAAAAATAAAATAAGAACATCAAGAGCATCCTGATCGGAAGAATAAAAGGAGCCACCAAAGGAGGTAAAACTGACGTCTACAATACTTCAGACACCAGGCAAACTATACAAGAATGCTAAAGCAAAGCAAACAAGCCTAAACAGTTGGGGGCACATTCACCAGCGGCAGGAGTAATCCATCATTCGACCAAAGTAAATGGTGACATCTCAAGACTAAATCTCATCAGTATTAAAGAAGCAAGACCCAATACTAAAATGAAAGTCACAAAGCAACCAAGCAAAAGCGCTTGCCAAGAAATCATACATTGAATATTCCAGCAAAACACGAAGGTTCTCCAGAAAGATCGAAAAACTGCAAATGTATCTACTTGCAGGTACAAAGAAACACAAGAAGACAATGCTTGCTCAACCCACACGAATGGAGCAACGAATGCAGGCATTCAAATAGCCTACGTGTATCTAGAAGGATTGCACCGGTTTACGACTAGGTTTTTAACGAGGCCTGTAGCATCCTTCTACGTATTCGTTACACGGTTATAGAATCCTGCGAAGCCACATCTGATGCATTTATGCATAAATACAAGGAAATACAAGCACAAAGAAGCCAACAAAGAGGAAGACAGATCAATTCAAGCTCAATGTACTTACTTCCACTTGAGAAATCTTGTGAAGATCCAGATAGCCTGATGCTCGTTATTCATCCAGCAATTCAAACAAACATCAGGCTAGGGGCAACTGTTAATGAAATAATCGACGTGCGTGCTTAAGGAAGTAATTAATCAAGTCCAAATTGACGTGTCCAAGAGAATTGATCAAGCACGAAGAAAGAACCAGATCGAAGAACACTCTGACTAGTCAACAGTTGTTAAGCTGGTGACGAGTCAGCAGCTTATAGTGAAGCAGGTAGCTGTTCAGCAGCTTCTAGTGAAGCAGGCTGCTGATCAGCAGCTTATGATGAAGTAGGCTGGTGACGATCTAGCAGCTTGTATTTCCTATATAATGTAACCGAATTCATTCGAATAGAGGATACAAAATTTTTACCCTAACGAAGTTCTGCTCGAACGACGAGCTTATATAAATGACCTACCTGCTTACTCATAAAACCTCGCGTGTTCATCTATTTCAGCATATTGTTGGTGTAATAGTTGTTATTATAGCCACATAATCGTCGTTACGAAAATTACATCAACACAGGAGTCACGACATATCCCAGAAATTTGCCTATTCTTACTCCAAAGGCACATTTAGTTGGGTTGAGTCGTATCTAATACGTTCTTAATACTCCAAATATTTCCTCTAAATTAGAGGCGTGATCTCCTGCCTTGATGCTCTTTACCAACATGTCGTCTACGTATATCTCCATATTCTTCCCAATTTGTTTCTTGAAAACTATATCACCATCCTCTGGTATGTCGCCCTTGCATTCTTTAATAACGGCATTTTTACGTAGCCATAAGTCCCACAAGATACCACAAAACAAGCTTTGGGCACATCCAATCTATCCATCCATATCTGATGGTATCCTTGATAAGCATCCATCATGGACAACAGCTCACATCCAGATGTAAACTCTACTAACTGGTCGATACACATTCTCCAAGGTCCAGCCCCTTTTGCTACTAATACCGCATTAGATAGCCATTCTGGGAATTGAACCTCCACTATATGCTTCGCCCTCAATAGCTTCTGCACTTCTTCTTTGATTACCTCATCTTTCTCTGGCCCGAACCTTCTCAGTTTCTACTTTACTGGTCTGACTTCTGGATTTACATTCAAGTTATGCAGCGCTACCTTTGGATCGATCCCTATCAAATCCTCTGGCTGCCTTTCTACATAGTAGACTTCTTCAACTCTTGTTCCTTTGATCAGCAGGGTGCCAACTCCTCTGGTGACTCTAAAATTGTTGTCACCGAACACGACTCTAGGCCCATCAAGCGTCACAAAATCCTGGAGGAGATACTTTTCAAAAGTCATGTGCTTTGAGCATCCACTATCAATGTACCAGACATAGCCCTTGGCTTCTCCTCTCTCTATTGGGCTAGAGTTTGCCTGAAATTAAAACTCAGGCTTTAGGTACCCTTTCTTTGGGTCCTGATTGGTTAGTTTCCACTTTCTGGATCCACAGGTAAAGATCATCCTTATGAGGTTTAGGAGATCTCAACCTTCTACCATACTTGTCCACAAAGATCATATCCCTCAAAGGATCTCTTCTAGGGCGATGAGTGATAACAACAGGTTTATAGTTGGGCTGCTCAAAAGGATAGTTTCGGCTTGAGCCTCCGAATGACTCATATACTTTAGCCGGTGAAGGCTTGCCTACTTTGGTTACATTAAAAGTAACCCAAGGCTGAGTGCTGATTCTGCTGAGGTCTCCTTGTCTTAGCAGAGCTATGACTTGGATGCCTCTTCTGATCTTGGGGCTTCTTAGCTTTGGACTTATGTTGGTTATCAGCAGGCTTCTGAGTTTTAGTACTCTTCTGCTCTGCTGAAACCTTATGATCTCTAGCAGACTTCTGAGCTTTGGAGCTCTTCTGTCCAGCTGGGACCTTTTCTGTCCCTCTGCTCTTTTGCCCTTCTGATCCAGATGCAGTCTCAGCTGGCCCTTTACCCTTTCGAGGATCCCTAATTAACCCACTGTCACCTTTCTTCTTCTTTTGTGGTTTGGGTTGGGGATAACCAAGACCCCTTTTGTCATTCACAGTTTGTGAGGACTCAGCTCTTTCAGACATGGCATTCTTTGCCTTAGTCAGCTGGTCCACTTTCAGCTGAAGCTGCTGTGAATTTTTTATTGTCAGTTCATTCTGCTTGAAGAGTTCATCGAACTTAGCTGTCAGCAGATTATGTTCTTCACTCAACACAGTGTTCTCAGAAAGCAGCTTTTCTATCAGCTTCTCCTGTTCCTCACACTTTGCTATTAAGTCAGCAGACTTGTTAGCATGTGATTCATAGGATAATACTGGCAGTCTAGCACTTTCTAAATCCTGTCTCAAGCTTAGAACTTCAGCTTTCATACTAGAGTTCTCCTCTTCCAGTTTAGAACAAACTTTTAATGAGGATTGGAGATTAGATAACAACTTGTGTATATCTGACTCCATAGAATAGGTAGAAGAGCAGGATGAGCTAACAGAGAGGGTAGGAGAATTTACCTCTTCTACCTTAGCCATAAGGCAGATGTCTTCCTCTGACTCAAAATCAGATGAAGATGAGGATGAGCTAATGTCCTGCTTCTCCTCCTCTGCTAGCAGAGCTCTCTTGTCAGCAAATCTACGATCTCTCTTGATCCTCTTCTCTTCTCTCTCCCTAGGTGTGAGCTGGGGGCAATCATAGCTGAGATGCCCTAGCTTGTTGCAGGAATAGCAAACACCATCTCCTCCTCTCCTGGGACTTGGTTCCCTCCTTCTCTCTGGAGACTTGTATTTGGTTTCCTGCTCATCTGATGGTCTTCTGGAATCAGATGACTTCTGGTACCTCCTGGAAGAATCACCCTTGTTCTTCTTCCAATGGGATCTGTACTTCTGGAACTTGTTTGACATCTTGTCAAACTTCTTGGTTAGCAAAGCAAGTTGCTCCTTTAAGCTCATGTCCTCTAGAGTAGAGGACTTCTCTTGACTATCAGCTGCAGCAGAGAAAGCAACATTCTTTGCAGCTGATGATGACGATGGAGTCTCATCTTCTTGATCTTCTTCTTGGATATCGAACTCATGTGCTTTCAGATGAGATAATAGTGTATGATGAGTCATCTCAGATAAGTTCTTTGTCTCCTTGATCACAGTCACCTTCACTCTCCATCTGGGAGTGAGAGATCTCAGAATTTTGTTGTTGATCTCCTTCTCCGAGTATTCCTTTCCTAAGGAGCTTGCCTTATTCACAATGTTTGTCAACCTCATATCCAGCTGATCGATTGTCTCATCAGCCTTCATCTTGAATGTGTCAAAAGTGTGAAGAACAGCTTGGAGCTTATACTCCTTTATTTGATCAGTCCCTTCACACATTAAGGAGAGCTTCTCCCATATCTCCTTAGATGTCTTGCAGGTCTTGATCTTTTCAATATATTCCTTTGACAATGTCTCGATTATTTTAGTTCTTGCCACTTGATCTAAGTTGAAGAGTTTTCTCTCAACATTATTCAGTTCACTCTTCTTCTTTTCTGGCTTCATTCTTTAACTGATTTCTGCCTCTGGAGTTTTGCCATCACTTACTCCTTCCCAGTAAAATTTGATTGGCCCTTCCTCCAGAACATCTAGCATCCGATCATGAATGGCTCCAAGATGATTCTCCATTCTGAATTTCCAGTAGTCATAATCTTCAATGGAGAATTCCGGTAACTTCCTCGTCTTGGATCCACTTTTCTTGTATGAAGCCATATCTGCAAGTGGTTAGATAAAATGCACACAGAGTTTTCTAAAATGATTTTCAGGGATCTGTCCAGGTGACCACGAAAAGCTTTCTCAGGCTGTGGTCTTTTGGACACACGGCTCTGATACCACTTGTTGGTCCCAAAAGTAGGTTTTAGAGAAAGAATACCCTGAAACAAGTCTAGAAGGAGGGGTTGAATAGACTTGTAGGGATTCAAAACCTTTATCAAAATTTTGGCTCATTTAAAAAACAACAGACTACTTGAGATAGACTGAATTTGAAAATTGTGCGCTGTGAAATTTTGTGCGGAAGCGTTTAGTGAAAATCAGTTTTTAGGTGATGTGCACAAATAAAGAACAGAAAATAAGAATGCAAGACACAAGGGATTTATAGTGGTTCGGACGAAAGGTCCTACTCCACTCTCCACAATCCAACTGGAATTGTGGGGCTCTCCACTAACTTTACTCACTCACTCACTCACAAACTTCGAGAGTACTACTCTCTTACAAACAGCCAATGCTTAAGCAGCGATCGACTTCTAACAGCAACTACAAAGCTTTACAAAATATAAGTATGAATGTAGGGTGTTGAGTGCGAGTAATGATTTTGATAGAGTTTCGGCAAGATTGAAGTGCGTGTAAATCCGGTACTGAAATCATCACTGTTACTCTAATTTATAGGGTCAAATAACTAGCCGTTGGGATGGACTAGAAATCTGAGATCCTATAATCTCGTATTCAATCAATCATTGAGATTGATTGAATCTCCTTCTTGATTCCCATCAATCTTCGCGATCTACAATCAATCAAGTTTGTCCTCTTGATTGATTGATCTTCTATTCCGGGAATCCCTTCCTTTTATCGCAAGTTAACCCTTAGAGTGATTCCGAAGAATCTGGGTAGACTACAAGACATCAGCTGATCTGTCTTCTCAGCTGGTGAATGGTCTGCTGACACTTGGACCTCAGCTGATGTGCAGGTCTGCTGGTCTGCACCTCAGCTGATCTTCTGGACCTCGTCTGGAAACTCTTGATCCTTGGTCGTTGTCTTGTCTGCGACTTGCTCAACTGATCAACTGATCTGCTGATATAAGCTGATATGTCCCTTCTGATATACTCCTCTTAGTACACCAGTGTCAGATGCTCAAATCTTCTGTCTTCTAGAATCGGCTAAGCCTTCTTTTCCATGATAGCTTCGGATCTTCTAGGCAGCAAGGTTGATTCCCCCTTACTCGAACCTATCTAATCCTAACTACTCATCAGTTGACTAACAAGTTCAGCTGGTCCTATTACAAGCTGATTGATTTATTATATCATCAAAACATCTAACAAGAATATCCTAACGATGAGGAATTGGCATATTGGGGAGCGTCACTTCACCCATCCATGTTATCCTCCTCCGTGATGTGTAAAAACGTCATGAGAAAAAGTAACGGTTTCTTCTCTCTATCTTGCTTCCTTTCCTGTACTTCTAGTTAAATATGTTTTGTATTGATATTGTTATATGATTGTGGGATTTGTAGGAGTTTAATGTTTTTGATGACTTTTGATGATGAATGACTTAGATTTTCTTGAGGATACTATTTAGTATTGTGCTCTAATTTGTGCATTGCATGATCTTTACTCCACTCTTTGCCAATCTTTTTAGACCTATGGTCCAAAAAAGTTTGAGGGGGGTGTGTTCGTTTTGCAAATCTCATTGCAATGCTATGTTTAGATTGATTTTGGTACTATTCCTATGCTTTGATGCCTTATATTTTGATGAGGCCTTGTTTGCTTGTTGATTTTTTAGATTATTGTTGCTTTGAGTAGTGAATGCATGAGATATGTTTATGATTGTGTGGATGAATTGAAAGTCATGTTAGGTGTAATGGATTTATCTCTTGATTCTTGTGTTATCTTTGATACATTTGATTCAATGATTC
Organism: Prunella vulgaris; assembly: GCA_026898435.1. Classification (NCBI taxonomy): domain Eukaryota; kingdom Viridiplantae; phylum Streptophyta; class Magnoliopsida; order Lamiales; family Lamiaceae; genus Prunella; species Prunella vulgaris. The sequence continues at coordinate 244,339 of JAPKLY010000313.1, forward strand.
TTGAAATTTCGATGATATGAGCATTATTGATATGATATGAGTCTTGATCACCTACTACCCGTGAGTTTTGAGTCATTTATGCCTGTTTCAATCTTGAACGGATGATATTATTTTATGTGAGTTCCACACACATGTGCATTATACTCTAGAACTTGGCTTTGGTCTTATTTGAGGCTACATTAGATGAAGATTTCACATGATATGATTTGAGGCATTTCTTTGATTTATATTGAGCCACTTTGCCATATGAGCCTACCATTGATCTTATTATCCATTGCTCAACATTTTGTGCTTATAGACCTTTCATTTGGCTAACCACACTTTAAGTCATTTTTCTTCCTTTTTGGAACTCTCTTGTCCCTATGATTAGTAGAGTGAAAAGAAGGAAAAAATATTGGTAATTTGATGAAGAAATTGGTGGCCTTAGTTGAAAGAAATTCTATGCATGGATTGATGTGAAAAGAAGGTTCAAAAGCAAGTGCTAGTAAAGCATAAAAAAGGTTGACTTTTTGCAAGATTTTGGTCAAGTTTGACTCTTGTGTTGTGAGCATGATCACAACTTGTTAAAAGGGAAGAATGATCTTTGAAAGTGTGATTTTGAAAGAGCATGAAGATTGTGTGCAAAATTGCATGAAGAGGTGAATGATCTCTACTTTGATTCTTTCTATGCTTTACTAATCATACTTAGTCACTTTTATCCATATGTTTCTTCCCTACCAAAGAGCCAACACTACAACCTTTAAAAGTCCTCATTGATGAGTGAATGATTTGTCATATCAAGTGGTGGAGAATGTAGACTTGGGCCAAGCTTATGGTAGTACGTGTATGTGGTGTGATGTATGAGAGAGCCTAAACACATGAGGGTTGAACTAAACACTTATCTCGTGAGGATCTTGACTCATTGACTTGATATTGTGCTAATTGATTTGATTTTGATAGTTAAGTCGATGATATTGTATCTTAGATTTGCAAGATATTGAGTGATGATTCTATGGCATTTGATTATGTACTTGATGCTTCATTGATACAATTATTCCCCTAACTTATTGCTTCGTTGCTCGAGGCCGAGCAACAATCTAGTTTAGGGTGTGATTAGGGTCATAATTGCATGTTTTTTTATTTATTTCTATATGGTTTTGATGTTCTTATGTTCATATTTGACCCTAATATGTTATACTTTGTGCATTTAACCCTTTTTGGCTAGAAAGTTGTGATTATAGGTTTAAACGAGCAAAACAAGGAAGAAACGAACAAGATCGAGAAAAGTCCTAAATTCTGGAGTTGAGCCAATGGGAGCAAATGATGTATTATGTTGAAGAGCTCAAAGAGAGGGTCACAACGGAAGAAGAATCGAGCCAATCGGAGTTCTAGAACTCAAGATATGACAAAAACGAGGAAAGTTGAGCATTGACCGAGCTAAGGACCCAAATTGGCAGCAAGCACCCTCAAATCGGCAGCTAGCAGCCTGGATCGGCAGTGCCTTCCTCACGCACGTAGTGTGCTGACTTTGATCGGCATCTAACAGCTTCAAGTCGGCAGCAACGATAACCGCGCGACCAAGTTGCCGAGCTAGATCTGCAGCTAGCAAGCTTGTGATCGGCAGTCTTGCAAAAATTTGGATTTCAGGGCTATTTTCGTATTTTTGCGCGTTTTAATGAAGGGCATCTTGGTAAATGATCTAAGGGTACTATATATACTTCCATCTCAAATTTCCAAGGGAGATATTCATTATTCCACACATCATCAATCTCTCTCTAGATTTCTTAGAAGTTAGAGGTAGTTACTAGTTGGGTTTATTATATTTCTTCTTACGATTTAATCGATAACTTTTGATCTACCATTTGAATCGTCAATCCGTTTGTTCCTGCATTCTCGTCTCAACTAGGGCTACATTTCTACCGATTGAATTGTATTTTTCATTGACGGGTCATTTTCTAGCATTTCAAGGTAATTAGTATCTTTCCCAATTTTATTGCAATAGGTAAGATTTTGCAATCTCAATTCAATTTCAGCATTATGATGTTTGTCGCTAGTTCCATTGCTCATTTGTTTTCCCAATTAGCCATAGGCTAATACCCTTTTGTGTTAGTGTATGATTCCTATGGAGTAATGTGGTGTTAATGTTGATCTTATGAATGCTATGAGATGTTGTATGATCAATTCTCTAAATTGATGATTTGTATGAATGCTTAGCATGTGTAAATGATTAATTGGGCCATTAGGGAAGTAGCATCATATGAGAATTGACCTCCTTTCCTTAATCTTCTTGTTATTAGGCCAATGCATGTTAGGTGTTTGATGAAATTCCTAAGATAATGAGAATTATTCTTAGTGAATAGGCACAACAATAGGAGCTTTCATATGTATCTAGGGAAAACTTTGCATGTTTAAGAGGCTTTGCCTAATTGATTGTCCAATACCTCATAGCATGATTAAGTGATACAACACCATGTGAAACATAGGATAGTGCACTAATACATACTCTCTCCACTTGCTCACTTTGCACAAAAGTGATAGGTAGTTTACTTTCTTGACAAGCTAGTAGACATAGAAACCATTACCACTATTATTGCTTTGTTTGAGTTTTGAATTTGAACAACAATCATACCTTTCAATCTCCCATCTCCCTTTGTTCGATAAATAAACTTGGTCATCTTGCCACGACGATAACGATCACGTGCACTTGCGTGTAGACACCATTTTGGGCAAACAAGTAATCATGATATAATCGTGAATACTAAGAACATGTTGAAGAAAAACTTTGACATGAAAGACATGTTGTTGTTGTAATTCTAGGAATGAAGATTTCTAGAACCTCGAAAGGAATTGTCTTAACACAATCTCATTATGTTGAGAATGTACTTAAGAAATTTGATGTGTTTGACTATCCCCCGGCTAATACCCCTGTGGATGTCAGTCAACACTTAGCAAAAAACTTAGGAGACCCAGTGGATCAACTGAAGTATGCAAGAATCATCGGAAGTCTGATGTACTTGACGAATTGTACTCGACCTGATATAGCATATTCAGTAAGTAAACTTAGTAGGTTCACAAGTAACCCCAGCAAGATTCATTGGACAACTCTGATAAGAATACTTAGGTGTCTAAAACATACGCTAAGTTTTGGAATCTTGTATACAAAATATCCAGCAGTATTGGAAGGATATACTGATGCGAATTGGATATCAGATTCAAAAGACTCCGAATCCACCAGTGGGTATGTATTTACTATTGGTGGAGGAGCAATATCTTGGAAATCCTCTAAGCAAACTTGTATAGCTCTTTCCACAATGGAATCAGAGTTTATAGCTTTAGACAAAGCTTGTGAGGAAGCAGAATGGCTTCGGTATTTCTTAGAGGATATTCCTTGCTGGACTAAACCGGTGCCTCCCGTGATGATACATTGTGATAGCATGTCTACTATTGGGAGGGCACAAAGTCACATGTACAACGGTAAATCTCGACACATTCGAAGGAGACACAATACCGTTAGACATTTGATCTCAAGTGGAGTAATCTCCATTGACTACGTGAAGTCAAAAGAAAATATCGTGGATCCGCTAACCAAAGGCATAAATAGAGATCAAATGAGTATCGCTGTAAGGGGAATGGGGCTAAAACCCACACATTAAAGGGTGTTCATAGCGGTAACTCAACCATGATGACTGGAGGATCCCAAGACCTTGGTTCAATGAGACAACTAAGTTATGAAGCACTCAAGAATGCACTTGAAAATCATTCTCAGCTCATTCTCGAACCCGCTCAAGTGCAAAATTGCATCTTGATTTGCCTTCAGGAGCATAAAATCCTGCTGCCGTGTGGTAAGGATAAGCTTAACAGCTTTTAATGATTCCTATATCCCAAGGGTGGAGTAATGCAGGTTACTCTTGATAGGAGATCACCTATATAAACGTTGAAGTGGGGCCACTTCTAAACTGATGAACTCAGCACACGCTTATGAATCCAAGATATGGTGCAGGGCCAAAATGGACAACAACGTGAGAACCAAAGGGTATCAGAGTTGTTGTTGTGTAAATGTCATTGTCTTGGTTTACACAAAAAGCCGACCAGTTCAAGACATCATGTTCACTGAGTGGCGAGTAAATCTGATGGCATCTTACTAGGGAAGGTTCAAAGCCAGTCACTATCTATCCCGATGCAGTAACAGTTCGTTGGAACTTTCTTAAGTAGTCACATGCATTAATATCATTCATGTGGGGGATTGTTGGAAATTGGTTTAGAATATGGGTGGTTAACCCAAGTTTGACAAATTTTATCATGATGTTCCATTGGTGAAAATGGAATTAAGTTGCAAAATATTAATCTATGTTCGGAGTAGATAAATTTGGAGTATTAATTTGCTCAAAACCAATTTCGGGTGAATGAGATATTAATACATAAAGTTAGCAACTTAAACATGTTGAAGAGAGAAAATATGGGAGAAAATATGGAAATATTCCCTTGTCCCACATAGGAAAGTGTGAGGACTTTGGAGTCCCTTATATGTAGACTTTTGTACAATAGAATTAATAATATTCTATGGTCTACATGTTGGTGCCTTAAGGTTAGCCCAAAGGGCTAACCCAAAGACCCTCATGCTACACCCGAGTCTGCATGGGCTCGGGCTCGGGCTTGGACGCGCGCACGTCGCACATAGTCACATTGGGCACTTTAGAGGCGCACTTTGCACTTCGCGCGTACGCATCGTCGTGAGGAGCCTTTAATTTTTTAAACGGGTCAGGCACAACTCGATCAAGGCTCAGTATGTGGGTATTCGGACAGTCGCGTTGGTTCGGTTCGGCTGGCACAGACCACGGACGGGTCGAACTCTTGTGGATCGAACCCGGGTCTCCCGTCTTGGAGTCAGAATGAGCGCGCGTCCAGTGGGATTTGAACCCGAGTCAGGCAAGCGCGAATCAGATTCAGGTTGCAGCCAACGAGTACGATCAGAGCCCTTGAAAATCAAGAGGTATGATCTAAGGGCTCAGATTCAAAGGCTGGAAAAGATGCAGCCCTTCACGAAAAGGCACCACATCTCTTCAACTATTATAAATTAGACCCCAGACTTCATTCCAGAATTCATTCACAACCAAAAATCAGTCTTCTCCTCTCTAAAAGCATTCAAGCATTCTAAGTGTGCATTAGAGTCGTGTCGGGAGTTCCTGATACATTTTTTTGCGATTCGCCGATAACTTCTGATTTGTAGGGCAACAATCTGAAGTTCTAAAGTCGTTGTATCTTGGGGATGGTTGCCTACGATCCGTACTGCACCAGTGTACGGGGGCAATAACGTCTTACGGAGAGCGAGTGAAACTCGTGCCTCGACTTTGTGTTTTTAAGTCTGTGTCAACACCTTCATCTTCCTATACACACTCCATTATTTTCCAACAACAGTTTCTTGTTGGTTAGTTACGATCACAAGGATTAATTAGGGTTCATATATACCTATATATACACGTACATATGGGTTGTATCAAACATAGAGAAGAACACTTAGAAACTCATATAGATTCAATTCCTGATTATTTCTTGTAAATTTTATCTTCATCGATCGATTAGTAAAAGACAGGTGTCTCATCTGTGGATGTAGATCATTATTGGATCGAACCACGTAAATTTTGGTGTTCTTTAGATTTCTCCATTTCTTTGATTTCAACAATCGTTTTATTCAACAAGAAAGAATCACATGATCTCATCTAGTAGACGAAATTTATATTAATGTGTGAAATTAATTCATTTATATAATTTACTAATATTCCTCTTATTTGTGAGTTTGATTGTTACCTGCGCATGTCAACTCTCTCATGGAGAGGCCAACAAACTTATATTTAGAATGATTGGAATTATTGTCAACAGAGTATGAATTCAGGGCATGAACATAATAAAGACTCTGATATCATAAAATTAATATATTTATATAATTTCCTAATATATAGCATTTGCCCAAAATGACAATGCTCTACAAAAGTTAGACGTAAATTGAGTAATATACAGCGTTATAAGAGTTTTTTTTTATTCTCTTGAAACAATTTAATTAAAAAATTTGAAACTTATAGGGCAAAAAGGTTATGAGACTAAATCACTTAAAAAATAGTTGAACAAAAATTAAACAATTTTTGAAGTTAGATTGTTCCAAAAATATTTAAGTAACACTAAAAGGAATTTGCAAAATTTTAGGATTATTAAAATTCAATCTCATTATTAAATATAGATAGCTCAAATGATTTCAGTTAAGTTCTTAAGATTTTGAATTCGATATACACACTTCAAGAGTTTCGTCCCTGTGCAGTGGACTTTTGGCCAATCAAATATCCTATAACCACGTCTTACCATTTACCCAAAAAGTAGTCTCTATGAAATGTTAATTAATATCCAGAAATTAAAATCAATTGAGTGGGTACTATGAAATGTACTTATAGTGACCTAATGGTTATTTAATTTATTATTTTCCTTTTATCAACCATCAAACACGACTTTAATTCGGATGAAACTGATCCTGATGTTATTAAAAAATGAATGCTTTCGCGTGAAAGAACGAAATTCTTTAAATTGTTAATTTCTCATAAATCTAGCTAAAATTCCAGGTCTTCGAAAAGAAAAAAGGAAATCTAAAAGTCCACAAAATGAAGGGAAAAATAAATTAATTTAAACACGTGTGCACGCGCTTGCTTTAAAAAAATATTTAAGATTGCCGTTATGCACCGCCATCACTTTGGATAAATCAAATAAAGATAACGTGAAAATAATATCGCATATTTTAATTATTATTTTAAAAGAATTATTTATTAAATTGAAAATATTTTTATTAAAATAGACAATTATTTTTCTTAAACATATTAATTTAAATTTATCACCGAATTCTTAAAATTGGTAATAATATAATTCTAAAAGTTATTATTACTTTTTGAAAAAATATTGTCATTAGTTAAACATTATACTTAAACGTCACCGTATTCTTTAAATAAAGAGTGTGTCTACCGTGCACTATGGTGCATAGTATGCACTCCTCAATTTGGACTATTTCCAATTTAATTTCTCCTCCGCCAAGAAGCTTCATCACCATCCCAATCGTTCTAACGTTTTCCTAGCTTTTTCTTATAGGTTGATTTCTTCTGTAAATTTAAAACACTACTACAAATTTTGACTTAGAGAACTCCACTTGAAGAGCTCTTTTGATAACCGCTCTCAGGAACTTTGGAGAGCGGTTATTACGCTAAATCTTGGTTGAGAAGGCACTATCTCATTTGTTCAGGGTGCTTCTCAGGCTCGGTTTCTGCCAGAATGGTTTTATCTTGATTATGTTCTATCCCTTGTACTTGTTCTGGATTTTTGACCTTCATTGGTTCTACTTCATTATTTGAAGTAGTCAATGTCTCGGGTCCCAGTTCAGTACATTTGGGAGAACTTTCAATTACTTGTATCTGTGTTGCCGATGATTTTACTTGTAATAAGCATTCGCGGGCTTTCTTTTGATCTCCTTTTATTGTACCAGCGTCATTCGGTGTTGGGAATTTCAGACAATAGTAGTAAGTCGAAAAGACAACTTTGAATTCATGCAAAAAGGGTCGGCCGAGGAACCCGTTGTAGGAGGATGACTGGTCTACACTAAGAAAATTTATTTGTCTCGTCAGCCTCCTATCAGGGTCATCGACCGACACAAGTTCAACAGAAAGACATATCGTTCCTAGGGGGATCGTAACAGCCTCCCCGAACCCTATAATCTTATGATTACAGTATTCGATATAGGATTTGAAGTCCCCTATCTGGTCTAGAGTACTTTTGAACAAATATTTGTGTAAGCTCCAATGTCGACCAGCAGTCTGTGAACTTTAGCATTCATGGTGTTCGCGCTTATGACCAAGGAGTTATTGTGTGGTGTCATAATTCCCTCCAAGTCTTTCTGCGAGAATGTCAATTCTGCAGTTGGCTTGGTAGAGGGTCCCGCACTGGTTTCCTTGATCTGGTCAATAGCGCGTAGTTCTGCCTTTTTCTGCCTCTTCAATGGGGGCAGCCTCCAATCTACACAACCGCCTGCACAGCCCACCTCAGGCTCGATCACTAAAATTTCTATTACGGGTCCGGCTGAGGAGGTCGAGCTCGTTGCTCTCGCCAGTTTCTTTGGTCAGTCCTCTCTTCTCCTTCACAGTCTTCATCCTCAGCCCTTTCTTCGAGCTCCTGTGGTCTCTTTCCTGGGGCTTTCTTCACAAACTCAGACAACTTCCCTTCTTCATAGAACTTCCACAACTGCCTTAACAGGTCTTTGCATTCGCTTGTGAAATGTCCTAGCGTTTGATGATAGGCACAGTACTTGCCAGAGTTCATCCTTTTTATATCCATCTGGATCTTCCTTGGAGCTGACAGTATTCCCTTTCTGTTGACCACATTGTACACCTAGTCAATGGACACGGTCAAAACCTGGTTTAACTTTTCCTTATAATCGCCTTCATTGGCAAAAGACCTCAAATTCCTTGGGGTTATGTAGCTTGTTCTACCCTTCTTCGTTGTTGTCTTTGGAACTTCCTTGGTCTCCCCCAAAGACTTCTTCAAGACTTCCTGCATTTCTACGGATATTCCAATTTTATTCCAAAATTCTGAATAGATCTTTGGGCATGCAAGGTGCATCTCCTTCCAGAGATCGGATCCTTTCTTCAATCTAGCCATTGCGGCTACTACTTTAGTGACTTCACTCACCGGTTCTCTTTCGAGCAAGATCTTGTCAAATCTTTCGAGGAATTGCTAGTCTGATTCCTCATATTCTTGGACAAGATTTTCTAGTCGATGCTTTTGAGTGAGGCATAACGCTGCTCCGGAAAAGTTTGACAAAAACTCCCGACTCAGCTGTGTGAACAAAGTTATCGATGTCGGAGGCATCGTTGTAAACCACCGATGGGCGTGGTCTCCAAGAGTATGTGGAAAGTTTCTACATTGGGTAGCATCAGACGCTCTCATTGAGATCATGTAGTCTGTATATTTGGAGATGTGCACCTCCGGATCAGAACTTCCTTCATACAGGTTTGTCATCGGGTACTGAATCTTCGACTGGATTTGTGCCGAAAGAATTGATGGTGACAATGGTGACAATGGTGACATTGGGATTTGTAGGGTCGAATCGCCCTCTGGGCGTAAAGACATCTTGGTCTGTAAGTCTTCAATTGCCTTCTTCATGGAAAGTAAGATTCCATCCGAAGTCTCACCTCCGGGATGTGGTGACCGTTCTACTCGCTTAGGTCGAGCAGATCTGGACACCCTATCGCTCTGGTGGGACTTCATAGGAATCTTGGTGGCTTTATGAATTCCTTTCGGGACTAACCTGTCCAACGCCGGCCAATGCAGCCGTTCACAAACTGAATGTTATTTTCCATCATCTGCTTCGTGCATTCCACTCGGAGGATGAGAAGTTAACATGGGTTGCCCATGCGACTTGTAGTCTCGTCGTCCCGCCAATGATTAGGGTCATAATTGTATAATTTTGAATTTATTTTAGCATGATATTGATTGGTTTATGTTCATTATTGATCCTAATATATTGTACATTGTGCTATTAACCCTTTTTGGCAAGAAAAGTATGTTTTATAGGTGAAATCGAGCAAAAATGAGGAATTCACGATTATAGAGGATGAGATGATGTGATCCAAGCACATGGGGAAGCTTAAATGACTCAAAGTAAGACCCTAGGAAGCTTGGACGAGCCATAGGATCGAAAATGAAAAGGTCGAAATGGACGTCGCAACAGACCATTGACCGAGCTTTGACTGTACTATGTCCGAGCGCCTGCCAACTAGTGTGAGAGCAAAAAATCTCTGGACACCGGTCTCGGTGGCGCTCGACCAAATTGAGGGAGGCGCTCGACCATCATGTCAGAGCGGTGGCAAGCTCATGACCGCAGTTCGAAATTTGACCAAATTAAGGGCAACTTCATCTTTTCACGCGTTTAATGAGGGACAATTTGGTCTAAGCATTGTGGGCACTATAAATACCTTAGGGATCAGATTTCCAAGTATGACCAATTAGTCTTAGATTCATTAGATAGTTTTAGAGAGAGATATGGTAGTTACTTAGTGGGTTTTAGTTAATCTTCATACTTCTCTCTACAATTTCTTGTAATCTAACCATTAGCTTCTAGATCCGTTTATTCCATTAGATTCGTCTTGTTGTTAGCTACATTTCTATAGTTCAATTTTGCATTTGAAGTTTCGGATTAGAAGATTGCATTTTAACCGATATTTCCATAATATTTCCTGATATTTTGTAAAATTTGAACTATAATTCATCGATATTGATATATCCCGATATTTTTGAAAAAAAAAATTTCACGAGGATATCCATATCGGGGGTGCGAAAAATCTGAAATTTCGGCAAAATTTCCCGAAATTTTCATCCTTGCTCACAACATGACTCTCAAAGACACCGTAGAGCGACAGGCCGTGGGAAGGGACCGAGACGTTGATACATTTGATGTGTATGTTTTGAATTATATTTTTAACTTTGTCTATTTTGTTTATTTGACTTTGTGTACGTTTTATACTATATTTTGAATTATTCGAATAATTAGGCACTTACTAACTATTAGTGTGATTTGAACTATTTAATATTTTAAATTAAAATGATAATTTGAATCACTCTTTTGAATTATTGGAATTAATGTTTATAATGATTTGAATTCATATTTAGAAATATATAATTACATATATATATATATGATAATTTTATTAAAACTAAATATACAAGTATTACATAATTAAAATATATCATTTTAGATTAGTATAATTACATAATATAATAATAATAATAATAAAGTAAATATATGATACTTAGTTAAAATAAAAAGTATATATATCGAATATATATATTTATAATGAAATATTGAACAAGAAATATTACTTGCCCAAATAGCAAGACACTCATTCATATATACGAGAGGTTGCGGGTTCAAACCCCCTCTCACGCAATGGAAGCTGAAATTTGCTCGCGTGCATAAGTCAAAGACTCTGAATGACAATGCTCAACAAAAGTTGAACGTAAATTGAGTAATATACAGCATTATATGAGTTTTTTTTATCTTGAAACAATTTATTTAAAAAAATTTGAAACTTATAGGGCAAAAAGGTCATGAGACTAAAGGAAGAATTTCATATTAAAACTCAAATTTTAAGGAAAGTCTCAATTTAAGACTTTCATTTTGAAGTGTCTCAAATTAAGATCTACATTTTGATTTTTTTCTCAAATTAAGATCTAATTTTAATATCTTTGTCTCAATTCAAGGCCCGATCCATTTATCTTTATTTCAATTTAATTTTTTATAAAAAAACTTAAAATATAATACTCCCTCAGTCTCAAGTCTTTCTTCCTATTTTATTATTTTTTGTGAGGAAGATATAATAAAAAATGGAAGAAAGAGTTGGGATGGAGGTAGTAATATTTTATTTGAAATTACGATTTAAAATATAAAATTTAAAATTATAATTTTTATTTAATATTCATATTTGGCGTAAAAAAAAATTTCAATTCATCGTTCAACCAGAAAAAATAATGTTGATAGAATTTACTAATGGTGTTTTTATGTGGCTTTTATAACATATTAATCCTATCAAACAATAATCTAAGAATTTGTGTTCTTGGAAGGATAATGTAGAGAATTTAGAGAGAGAAAGTAAATGTGTATTATGATTAAGTTATTTTTAGAATGGTACAAGGGAGACCTATTTATAGGTGTGCAAGTGTGAGATGGCACCTTATGAGTCTAACTGGCTTTAGGTGTTGACGAGGGTTCGTGACCCTCGTCTTGGTCCATCACCATGCAACCTTTACAATGCTCCGTCCTACTATGTATACATGTCCTATTTAAACACTTGTGGCTCTGATCCCTCACGTTGGGCGAGCTTCCTGGCGAGCTCCATTGTCTTGTGTTGCTTTTAGGAACAATGCAGCGTGGACTCCGGCTTGGCCTCCATGACTAAGGGCGAACTTCCTCTCTAGTGGGCAAGCTCGCCTGCGTCCCTCTCTCTCTTGGTATGATCGGGGGTTGAACCCGATCCGTCAGGAGCTTGGGTGAGCTTCTATTTAGCTTCGTCGAGCTTTCCTGTGTTAACCTCTTGGATTAAGTTCGCTTGTCAACAAATAATTTGTAAAGTATGTTTAATACTGTTGAGTCAACAATGATTGTTTGAAATCAATTAGAATAAAGAAAATTGAAGAACACCAAAATTTATGTGGTTCGATCAGAAATGATCTACGTCTACGGATGAGGGCACCTCTCTCACTAATCAATGGAGAAAATACAGATTACAAGTGTTTCTTGTAGGTTGTGATGATTCTCTAAGTATATGATCGTTTTCTTTCCTCTATACATATGTGCGTATATATAAGAGAATGAAATCCCTAATTAATTTTAGTGATCGTAACCACCTAACAAGAAAACTGCTACAGTTGCAACCAAAAATGAGTAACTGTCAGAGCCCAATGATCTTCAGTTTTGATTCTGTTAAACTGATCGCCCGTTGTCCAATTTGGAAGTTTAAACTGCTTCATAACTGATCCTGAATTAATTCCTGACTTCGGGGTCAGTATGCTCCTTCCTTGTCTTGTCTTGTCTTGTCTGCTGATATGATATGTCCTCAGCTGAGTATGAGTACTCAGCTGATATCATCAGTAGACATTTATCATGATATCATCAGTAGACATTTTTGTCCTGATCTGACCAGCTGACCTGATCATACCATCCTGACTGACCATCATTCTGATCTCCTTAGCTGATCACCATCAGCTGACCTCCTCAGCTGACCTCCTCAGCTGACTCCGCTGATATTCCAGATGACTTTCAGTAGACTTCTCAAACGATCTCAACTGACCTTATCAGATGACTAACCATCAGCAGACCTATCAGCTGACTTCCTCAGCTGATAGTATAATGTTCAGTTAATCAGCCGTACTTGCTCATCTGATCTTAATTTCACTTTCTTTGCACCCATAACAATTCTCCACCTCAAAGTAAGTGAGATGCCTCCACCTAACCTTCACATCACAGTAGTATTAAGGCACATCCCATGACTGTACCTTAACCAGCTCCAAACAGTAGTTGAACTTAGAACTTGGTATGACTTTAGTCAGCATATCAGCAGCATTGTCATCAGTAGATACCTTTTGTATTGTGATCACCTTCTTTTCCACCACATCCCTCACAAAGTGAAGCCTCACATCAATATGTTTAGATCTTTCATGAAAGACCTGATGCTTAACTAAGTGAATGACACTCTGATTATCACATTGCACAGTAACTTCATCTTGCCTGATTCCAAATTCCTTGATAATGCCCTTCAGCCACATAGCCTCCTTTACTGCTTCTGTCACTGCGATGTACTCAGCTTCAGTGGTTGACAATGTAACCACTGACTGTAATGCAGCCCTCTAACTGATGGCTGTGCCATAAAGTGTAAACACATATCCAGTCAGAGATTTTCTTGTATCTATGCTTCCAGCATAGTCAGAATCTACAAAACCTTGTAGAGGTTGCTTGTCCTCATGAGTCCTCTCAAATAATAATCTCAAATGTACTGAACCTTTCAGATATCTCATTATCCACTTGAAAGCTTCCCAATGTGCCTTTCCAGGATTAGCCATAAACCTGCTGATCAAGCTCACTGCATGAGCAATATCAGGTCTGCTACAAACCATGGCATACATTATGCTTCCAACTCCATTTGAATAAGGTATCTTGTTCATTTGAGACTTATCTTGTTCACTCTTGGGACACTGATCAGCTGTAAGTTTGAAGTGTTGTCCAAGAGGAGTACAGACTGATCTTGACTCGTGCATATTGAATCTTCTCAAGATTTTTAGTATGTAATCCTGCTGAGTCAAGAACATCCTTCCAGCTGACTTGTTCCTGATAATATCCATACCCAGAATTCTCTTAGCACTTCCAAGGTCTTTCATGTCAAAGGTTGAACTGAGCTTATCCTTCAGTTTCTGAATTCTTCCAAGACTTTTGCTAGCAATTAACATATCGTCCACATAAAGTAATAGATATGTCAGTACCTCTGAGCCTTGCTTTTCCAAATACACACAGTTGTCATACTTGCATCTGATGACGCCTATTGACACCATGAAGCTATCAAACCTTTTATACCACTGCCTTGGGCTTTGCTTAAGTCCATACAAAGACTTCTTCAGCAAACATATCTTTCCTTCATTTTCTGATAGTATAAACCCTTCAGGCTGCTGCATATAAATGGTTTCTTCAAGCTCTCCATGTAGGAATGCAGTTTTGACATCCAGCTGTTGTAACTCCACTCCATCCTGATTCACCTTAGACAATAAGGTAGTGTTTGTTTACGTCTTGAGGTGGATGGAGCACATCCGGATGGAGAAAAAAAGTGGATGGGGCAAATCCTGTGAATAGTAAATTTGTGTTTGGTTTGAATTGGATGTGGTAGGGGTGGATGGAACTTTATGTCAAATTAATACTTTTTGGAGATGATGATGTATTATTTTATTATTGTTAGTTAGTGGAGTAATGATTGAATGATTGTATATTAATTATATTTTGTTGTAATACATAAATATTTTTAAAAAAAATAACCTTGATAATTAATAATTTTTTTAGATAAATTATGTATATATAATAAAAAATATTTTCAATTCTAAATCACAAATAATTACTAATAGTAGAGGTCTTGTTATACTCCAAGATAATAATCTTAAATGAAATTTAAATATATTTATAATATTAATTAATTACATATATATATAGTCTATATATTAATAATTAATATATATAATAGGATATTATAATATGTAAAAAAAATTAAAATTAATTCTTATTTTATACTAATTGATATAAATTAAATAAAAATATATATGATATATGTGAAAAAGAGATAAATAAAATGTATTTATATGTAAGATAAAATTGATGTGATTTGTATTGAATTATGTGAAATAGGTTTGTAGATGTATAATAGGGAGTGGGTGTGTATTTTGGATGGGATGAGATGTGCAAGTCCGAAAAATGGGTGGGATGGGGGAAAATCCATCCCCCATCCGGATGGGGCCATCCGTAAACAAACACACCCTAAGATCCTTATTGAGCAGTGCTTCACAACTGGTGAGAACACTTCATTGAAGTCTATTCCTTCTCTCTGAGTAAATCCTCTTGCAACTAAACTTGCCTTGTATCTGATCAGCTCCTGTCCATCTGACCCAATTTCAGACTTTTTCTTAAATATCCATCTTGAGCTGACAACCTTCTGCCCTTTTGTTCTATTCACAAGAACACATGTGTTGTTCTTTTCAAGTGAATTTAATTCCTCTTTCATAACTGAAATCCACTGATCTTTATCCTTCCTTGTCACTGCATCAGCATAAGTTTCAGGTTCTTGATACTCTACTTCTTCTGCTACTGATAAGGCATATGAGATCATGTCAGCCTGCCCAAACCTGATTGGTGGATGAATGCTTCTCCTATGTCTATCTCTAGCCAGACTGTAGTTTCTCAAATCTTGACCCTCCTCATCTGAATTTTCAGCTTGATCTTCAGAATCACGGTCTGCTGATGCACTCAGCTGATCTTCTTGTGGATTCCTGATATCAGAGTTGTCTTGAGCCTAATCTTCATTCTGAATCCTGGTTGTATGCTCCACCTGAACTGGTGTATGTCTGATTATGGGGTTGTCCTCAGCACCCTGAGAACTTTCAGATGTACCATATCCCATGACTTTCTCATTGAAAGTCACATCTCTGCTGATAATGCACTTCTTGTGTCCAGCTTCAAGGCACCACAATCTATAACCCTTGACACCTTTTGGATATCCCAGGAAGATGCACCTCAGAGCCCTTGGTTCCAGCTTATCTTGCCTTATGTGAGCAAAGGCTAAGCAACCAAATACCTTCAGATTATTGTAATCTGACCTCCTACCATACCAAAGCTCATCTGGAGTTTTGAAGTCAATAGCAGATGAGGGTGTTTTGTTTATCAAATAACAAGCAGTATTAACTGCCTCTCCCCAGAACACTTTAGGTAGTTTAGCATCTGACAGCATGCACCTGACCTTCTCCAAAATAGTTTTGTTCATCCTCTCAGCAAGCCCATTCTGTTGAGGGTTTGCTGGAACAGTCTTGTGTCTTGTTATGCCTCTTTCCTTGCAGAAATTTTCAAATTCTTCTGACACATACTCAAGTCCATTGTCAGTCCTGAGATGTTTTAAGGACCTGCCTCTTTTGTTCTCTTGTTCAAGGAGCCATTCCCTGAACTTTCCAAAAGCTTCACTCTTCTGCTTCAGGATGATCACCCAGACCTTCCTGCTGAAATCATCAATGATGGTCATGAAGTACTTTCCACCTCCATGAGTCTCAGTTCTTGTTGGCCCCCAGATGTCAGAGTGTACATAGTCCAAAGGAGCATCAGTATGATGTTTCCCCTTTGAATAACAGTGTTTCTTGGATTTTCCCAACACACAGTGATCACAGAAATCTAATTTGATTGTTCTTGAATCTCCAAATGCCTTCTGCTTGGAGAGTTCATTCAGTCCTCTTTCACCAATGTGCCCTAACCTCTTGTGCCACAAGATAGCATCAGAACTGCCCATAACTGCATTCACTGATCCGGCAGCTGAGTTACCCATCAGAATGTACAAGTCATTTACCTTCTTGCCCTTCATCACAATGTTGTTATCCTTGGTTATCAATATGAATCCATTCCTTGAATTGAATTCATATCCCAAAACATTAAGTGATCCAAGAGAAATAAGATTTCTCTTCAGCTCAGGTACAAACCTGACATCTTGTAGTATCCTCTCAGCACCATCATGCAGCCTCAACTTTATTGAGCCAGAGCCTCTGACCTTGCACATCTGATCATTTCCCAAGAGAACTGATCCACCATCAAATTTCTTAAGATCCCTGAACAAAATTTCATTCGGACACATATGAAATGAGCACCTAGAATCCAACACCCAATCTTCAATCAGCTTGACATCAGTAACGGCCAAAACCTCAGCACTATCATATCCTTCCTGAGCAGCAATTGTAACATCTGCCTTCTGATCCTCTTCTTGCTTCCTGGATTTGTCAGGACAATTCTTCTTGAGATGTCCCACCTTCTGACATGAGAAACATTTTCTCCTTTCCACAAATTTTCCAGATTCAGGGCCTTTACCATTCTTCTTCTTCTTTCCCTGAAACGGTTTCTTCCCTTTCTTGAATTTGATATTCAGCCCTTCAGCTTGATTTGTGTTCTTCCTTTCATATTGCATTTGAAGCGCCTTAGTTTTCAATGCATTCTGAATATCATCAGGGGACACCTTCTCTTGCCTTCCAAATAACAGAGCATCCTTGAAATTCTCCAAGGATTTTGGTAGAGAGTTCAGTAACATCAGGACTTTATCCTCATCTTCAATCTTGACTTCAAGATTCTCCAAATCATCCACTGCTTTATTGAATTCTTCAAGTTGTTCAACAAGATCCCTATCTTCAGACATCTTGAATGAATGAAGTCTCTGCTTCATGAACAACTTATTGGTAACCGACTTCGTTTGATACACCTGTTCCAGCTTATTCCACACATCAATGGCAGTCTTCTCCTTATACACCTCCCTCAGAGGTTAGTCTCCCAAGCACAAAATGATTGTGCTATGAGCCTTGTCCAGAATCTCCTGCTTCTTTGCAGGTTCTGATGCGGATGATGATGGCCACTGATTCGCTAGTTTCAGAGCATTTGATAATCCATGGTGTGTGAGGAGAGCTTTCATCTTCACCTTCCACAAACCAAAATTATTCGCTCCTGTGAATTTCTCAAACTCCATTTTCGTAGAAGCCATAACAGTTGATTTCACCAACAATCTTCTCTTTTCCCACAGACGGCGCCAATTGTTGAGTCAACAATGATTGTTTGAAATCAATTAGAATAAAGAAAATTGAAGAACACCAAGATTTACGTGGTTCGATCAGAAATGATCTACGTCTACGGATGAGGGCACCTCTCTCACTAATCAGTGGAGAAAATACAGATTACAAGTGTTTCTTGTAGGTTGTGATGATTCTCTAAGTATATGATCATTTTCTTTCCTCTATACATATGTGCGTATATATAGGAGAATGAAATCTCTAATTAATGCTAGTGATCGTAACCACCTAACAAGAAAACTGCTACAGTTGCAACCGAAAATGAGTAACTGTCAGAGCCCAACGATATTCAGTTTTGATTCTGTTAAACTGATCGCCCATTGTCCAATTTGGAAGTTTAAACCGCTTCGTAACTGATCCTGAGTTAATTCCTGACTTCGGGATCAGTATGCTCCTTCCTTGTCTTGTCTTGTCTTGTCTTGTCTGCTGATATGATATGTCCTCAGCTGAGTCTGAGTACTCAGCTGATATCATCAGTAGACATTTATCCTGATATCATCAGTAGACATTTTTGTCCTGATCTGACTAGCTGACCTGACCATACCATCCGACTGACCATCATCCTGATCTCCTTAGCTGATCACCATCAGCTGACCTCCTCAGCTGACCACCATCAGCTGACCTCCTCATTTGACTCCCCTGATATTCTAGATGACTTTCAGTAGACTTCTCAAACGATCTCAGCTGACCTTATCAGATGACTAACCATCAGCAGACCTATCAGCTGACTTCCTCAGCTGATAGTATAATGTTCAGTTAATCAGCAGTACTTGCTCATCTGATCTTAATTTCACTTTCTTTGCACCCATAACAAATACTTGCATAAAATTTTATTTATTTATTTTTAGTTTGATATATTATAATTAAAAATTAATTAAATACAAAAAAATTATTATGTTAATGAAGCTTTAAAAAAATAAAGATAAATAGATAGAGCCTTGAATTGAGATAAATATATTAAAATTAGATCTTAGATTGAGAAAAAATTAAAATATAGATCTTAATTTGAGACACTTCAAAAATAATGTTTTAAATTGAGACTTACTTATAAATTTGGGCCTTAATATGAAATTCTTCCGAGACGAAATCACTTAGGTCATGAGACTAAATCACTTAAAAAATAGTTGGAACAAAAATTGAATAATTTCTAAAGTTAGATTGTTCCAAAAATAGTTATGAAACACTAAAAACAATTCGCAAAACTTTGGGATCATTAAAATATAATCTCATTATCAAATATGATAAATCTTTAAAATGTTGAGTTCGAGATAAAGATAGAAAGAATTTCTTCCCTGTGCAGTGGACTTTTGCCCAATCCAATATCCTATAACCACTTCTTACCATTTACCAAGAAGTAGACTCTACGAAATGTTAGTGTGTTTTCAAATTTTCAAAAAAAAAATTGTAAAATCAATTTTTTTAAGTTGATAAAACCTAACTTTCTTTAAAAAAAAAATTACTCTACATTCTTTTTAAAGTTTAAAAATTAGGTTTCGCAGTAGAGCGGGAAATCCCCGAAAACAACGGGGATGGGAACGGGGACGGGGACGGGGACAGGGATTCCCCACTACCGCGGGGGCGGGGCGGGGCGGGGACTGGGATTGTATTCCCCGCCTCGCGGGGCCCCCTCCACAATTTATGCATATAAATATATATTTATATATATGAATAAATTATATATATAATGCATAAAATATAAGTAATTAAATTAATAAAGTAATTAATATATTTTTTAGATATTAAATTTGTATTTTAAATTTTATACATATTTTATATTAATATTTTGTATTATATACATTCTTTAAATTTGTATTTTGTATTTTAAATATTCTTTAAATTTCTATTTTGGATTTTAACTATTTATTTTAAAAATATTAGTGCATTTTATAATTTTATATTTATATTTGTTAATAATAATTATTAAAAATTAATAAATTTAAAAAAAATATTATACGGAGAACAGGAATTTTCCATGGGGACGGGTTCCCCGGTGGGGCGAGGATAGGAATAAAATTTTTCCCGTGGACAGGGATTCCCCACGACCGCGGGGATGAGGATTGGCCCCGTCCCCGCCCCATTGATATTATAAGTATATTTTCCTTAATTCAATTCCTGAAATCGTGATGGAATTTACAAATCTGTTATATGCCCTCTGATCTTCCATCTTATATTTCACACTTAGAATCGTACCAGGATCCATTGATTCCTTTTAATATTGAATGTTTTTGTCAGTGTTTTTTATCGTTCCAGTCCAGTCCTTTAACGTTTCCTATCCAGAGTCCAGAGTCGTT